>OW964829.1:22456986-22759486 GCA_943142095.1 Ophonus ardosiacus | reverse complement strand
GCTATATATGTATTGTTTATTGTATTTCACTTCGCTATCGAAACGTCGTTTTATAACAAAAAAAATTACAGAACTTTACCCAAATATTGTTTTTATTGTATTTAACATGTCTTCTGCACACATATAGTTCTAATTATATCCGTTTTTTCATTGTATGAGGAAGTTCCTAAATGTCAGAGATTCTTCCAATTTATTAACAAGATTGGCGGTATTTCTGATGGATATATACATTTTACCTACAATTTTAAATATTTAATTAATAAAACAATAAGAAAGATTAAATGTACTTCCCAGAAAACGCTTTCAGAATGTCACTAAAACTGTTGAATTTTTAACACTGACATCTGTCATTTACAATCTATGTTATAAACATTCGAATTTGTCAACTGGTTTCCTTAGTGCTTTAGCCTCTGCGATTAGATTATTCTATATCTTACAGTGCCTTTATCTCTAAATCTATATAAGATATTATACAATTTTTAAATGTATCAGATATCCGATGTAGAATTTTATGTTCTTCAATAATAGTAATAACAGAAATTTTCAAAAAATAATATTTAGAAGATTTTTTTAAAGAAACTATTACTTCCGGTTGTCCAATTGTTTCCAAAATCTAATCAGCTCTTCCCAGGAACGTCAGATTGAGGAAACTGCAGTTAAATTATTTTTATGTTTTTTAAGAAACCGTGGTTCCAACATCCAGACATACACACACACACACACACACACACACACACACACACACACACACACACACACATACACATACTCACATACGGACATCAACGTAAAAATGTTATAATCGGATTATAGGGACCTTAAAAAGTGCTTATCCACTAAAATCTGGATATGTGAATTTTAGCATGAATCCAATACCTCTCTTAGCGAGAAGTAAAAATTGCTTCATAACCATATCAAAATATCATAGTTTTAATTCAATCATTGCAAAATGGCGACCAGTGAAAATTTATTTAATAAAATTCCATACAAAATAAAACAACAAGCTAAGAAAACAATTTTATTACCTTGAAACAAAAGTATTTATCTATGTATAATTAGTTTACCTCTTTCCTTAAAGTTAAGTACTCTAAGCTCTAGCAATCAATTATTTGCTATAATAATAATTATATCAAATAAATTCTGTTAGTGCACTTCAGTATTAAAGAGAGGTATCCTCACTTTTCTTTTGTTTTGAGGTAATAATAATGTTTTCATAGCTTCCTATGTTTATATTGCATTATTAATACATATTTTGAAAATAAATGGTCATTAAATCTATGACTTAATGTTAGGAATTAAAAAATCTATTTAATTGAAACATCAAAATGTATATAACCTCCAAATATTTTATCCTTTTTTACCAGTCTGCAAATAGTAGTCGTATTTATACTTACAAGTTGAGGCCTTGAATAAGTTGTCTCGATCAGAATGAAGAACATGACCAAGAAAACACAAACAAGATGTAAACCTTTCATTTTAAATTGTTATTATAACTTCTTTGTTAACGATGAATAAAGAAGAAATAGGTAGGTAACAGTCTCCAATACCTTCTTATACAGTTTATATACCTGTATAATATCTACCTATGGTATAATTAATATTAATATGGAGTTAAAAAAAAGAGCGCCTGTCATTTTTGTAATATTTTTATGTGAAAATATGTAAAGCATTTTTTGATAAATAACACGAAAAACTTGCAATTCGTCAGAAAATTGTAATATTCCAATATATTTATCGCAATAAATAATATTGTAGTGAAGGACGTACACTCATTTTGGGAAGATAAGTATTATATTATTTATTATTTAGAAAAAAATTATTGAGAATATACAGGTTAGTCACGAGTGAGTTACTTTGAAAGTCCGTTTGTTTGCAACCCGAAATACAATTTGCAAATTAGGCTATATAAGTACATATTGTATTTAACATTAATTAATTTTAATTTTGAATGTTTCTTAACGGAATCCAAATCAACCCTCAAAAGTACACAACATTGCCCATTTAACCGACCTCGTAGCTCATATAGTTTCCGAGATCCCAATGGTAACCTAATCAATTTGGGACACCTATATATTTATCAATTTATCACAATAAAAAATCTGTTGTGGCCAGCTTAAGACCTCTCGCCATTTCCATTTTATGTTATGTAAGTATTGTATTGTACTTCGCTATCGAACCGTCGTTTTATAACAAAAAATTACAGAACTTTACCCAAATATTGTTTTTTACTGTATTTAACATGTATTCTGCACACATATAATTCTAATTATATCTATTTTTCATTTTATGAGGAAGTTTCTAAATTCTTCCAATTCATTAACCAGATGGGCGGTATTTCTGATGAAGGATTAATACTGAAAAGAATGGAATAAAATGGGATTGTCTTGGCTGTCGAAATGTTGCTAGTGATTCTAACAGTTTAAAAGCTCTGATTGTAGGCCTTCAAAATGATATTACTTCGCTTAAAGATAAACTCCAAGAATCTATTTCTACTAAACAATCACTTCAATCTAATACGGAAATTATTATTAATGAAATCTGTGAAAGAGAAAAGAGGTCCCGCAATATAATGATTTATGGCTGTAACGAGATTCAAGGTTCTAAACAACAGTGTGTTGAAAATGACAGTAAGTTTGTTAATGATCTGCTAGCGAATTTTAAAATGGAATCCTCTGAAATTAAATTTTTGCGTGTAGGTCGATTTGATCCTACTAAACCTAAACCCCGCCCAATTAACTTACAGTTAGCATCAACTGATAATATAATTAAATTCTTTCAATATATTAAAATCACTAAACCGTTAGATAAATGGAAACATATTTCTTTTAGTCGTGATAGGACTCCCATGCAAATTGATTATTTTAAGTCCGTTAAAAAGGAACTTGAAGATCGTATTTCTAAAGGCGAGAACAATTTAAAAACAAAGTACATTAACAATATTCCTAAAATTGTCTCGGAAAACTAGTATCACCCAACAGAAATCAAAAACAAATTCAATTTTATTATCAAAATTGCAGGGGGTTAAATTCTAAATGTAAGGAATTTTATGTTAATTGTTGTTCGTCTAATTTTGATATCATTATTCTAAGTGAAACATGGCTTTATGATTCAGTCAATTGTGCAGAACTCTTTCCTACTTCTTATAATATTGTTCGACGTGATCGTGATTTTGTATTATGTAATAAATCTAAAGGTGGTGGCGTTATAATTGCCCTGAATAGTAACATAGACTACAATATAGTTGATTTGTCACAACTGAATATCATAACGAGCTCTATTGATTTTATTGCTTGTAGATGTGTTACTGGTAGTTTAAGATGTATTATTTGCACAATCTACGTTCCGCCTGATATTAGTTACGACAGTTATGTTAGCTTCTTTGAATCTCTTGAAATTTTTCTAAGTACGGAGGAACATATATTACTCGTAGGAGACTTTAATACTCCCGATTTCGTTGTTTCGTTAAGTTCTCCTAAATCGCTTAGTCTCACTAACTTTTGTGAACTATTAAATCTCAAAAATTCCAACATAGTGAAAAATAATTTTGATGGAATACTGGATCTGGTACTTACTAATTTTGATTATTCTTTTCATATAACAAGGTCATGTTCCCCACTAGTTAAGGAGGATAAGTATCATCCTGCATTATTCTTTGAACTCAATGCAGATGTAATAATTAACAAACCACACAAATTTATAGTTAATAAAAATTTGCGTTACAATTTCCGTAAAGCGAACTTCAATAAGTTGTATGAAGATTTTTATTCTTATGATTGGTCTTGTCTAAATAATTTCATTGATGTTAATGATATGTTAAACAAATTTTATGATATTATTTATCATATTTTAAATAATTCAGTACCTAAGTCCAAATCGGTAAATTCGAATTTTCCAATATGGTTCACGCCAGAGATTAAATACAACATTAAATCTAAGGCTTATTATCGACGTAAGTTTTTGCAAACTCGAGGTGAACATTATTTAAACGAATTTAAACGTTTAAGAACTTTAACAAAAATGCAAATAAGTAATGCGTACGATGAGTATTTGAAGTCTGTCGAATCTAATATTAAACATAATCCTGCAGATTTGTGGAAATATGTACAGTCTAAGCAAGGTATTTCCCGTATTCCTGCTAATATGAGTGATGGCGTAACACATTTTAATTCTCCACAGAATATTGTTGACGCTTTTGCTGAGCAATTTTCGAGCTTTTTTCAACAGGACACTTCTCACGATATTCCTCAAACTTATGATGAACTGCCTCACTTGTCGTTTAATGAAAATAAGATAACAGAAGATGACCTTATTAAATTGATGAGTTCTCTTCCTAACAAAGCGTCAGCAGGAGAAGACCAAATACCCTCTTATTTAGTCAAGGACTGTCGATTTGTATTTGCTACACCACTCACTTCCATAATCAATATAGCTCTGGAAACACATGTTTTCCCTGACAGATGGAAACGGACAATAATTTGTCCTATACATAAAAAAGGTGACAAGACTATAATTCAGAATTACCGTCCTATTTCGTTGCTGAATAATTTTGGAAAACTCTTCGAAAAAGTACTTTACAACACTATCTATAGTAATACTAGATCGCTAATTTCTTATAATCAACATGGCTTTATACGAGGTAGATCAACAACTACTAATCTTGCTTCTTTTACGCAATTCACTTCTGAAGCCCTTGATATTCGCAGACAAGTTGATGTCATTTATACTGACTTTTCTCGTGCATTTGACACTATAAACCATGAACTATTACTTAATAAAATCTGCAATTTTGGTGCTACTCCCAGTTTGATTAACTTGATTCGTTCGTATCTTACTAATAGAATTTGTTGTGTACAATATAATGGCTTTCATTCTTCTGAGTTCATTGCTACGTCCGGTGTGCCTCAGGGCTCAAACCTGGGCCCGCTATTATTTCTACTTTTCATTGATGATCTTCTACAATCCTTTACATGCCCAGTCCTGGCTTATGCAGATGATATCAAGATTTTTAAACGTATTGATTCGTATAACGATGCTTTAATTCTTCAACAAAATCTGGACAACTTGGCCGCGTGGTGTATACTTAATAAACTACATTTAAATGTTGATAAGTGTTTTACAATTATTTACACACGTTGTCATACATCTATTAATCATTCTTATAATCTGTATGGTAATATTCTCTCCCGCAAGATGTCTTGCATAGATTTGGGCGTTACCTTTGCTCATAATTTAAGTTTTTTCTGAACATATTAGTTTAAATTGTGCATCTGCTAGTAGAACACTTGGATTTATAATTAGAATCTCTAAGCCTTTCACTGATATTTCTCTTCTAAAAACTCTATATTATGCTTTTGTTGTTAGTAAACTAGAATATGCTTTACTAGTATGGTATCCTATTTATGCTCACCCAGGGTCGCATTTAAGCAGAGGCGCTTGAGGCGCTAGCTGGGGGCCTCGTCTTCCGGGGGGGCCTCAGAAAAAAGCCGAATAGCCTAGTAAGACAGCCCAGCTATACGTTTTTGGAGCGCATATACGCGTTTTCGTCAAAAAAATATTTTATTTATTTTATGAATTTGTTAAATTTGCTTCTTTGTAAAAAACTCTATATTATCGTACTTTGCATTAAAACTTGTTTGACCTTGAAAATTTTCAAGAAATCGCCTGCGGCGCATATTTTCCCTAACCCTCCTCCAACCTGCCAACAACGATTTATTTCCTTTATGTGCAGTTGAAAAAAATCCTTAAAATAACCTCTGGAGGAAACCAGTGTTAAGCCAATCAGAATGCCTCTTTTCTATTTTTATTTTGATATCACTGTAGGGTAACCATAGTAACCGTTAAATGGTATGTAGATGTGTACTATATAGGTAAATAATATTTTTATTTACAGTTTTCGAACTATTTTTGTTTTTGTTTATGTGAGACTAATAATAATAA
Source organism: Ophonus ardosiacus (assembly GCA_943142095.1). Taxonomy (NCBI): domain Eukaryota; kingdom Metazoa; phylum Arthropoda; class Insecta; order Coleoptera; family Carabidae; genus Ophonus; species Ophonus ardosiacus. The sequence goes on along the minus strand of OW964829.1, from coordinate 22,753,549 downwards.
AATTATTTACTATTATTAATACTCCATAATTTATTTTGATTTAATAACCATTAACAACTTATCTTTTAATTTAAAATAGACAGGTGTTTTTCACCGGATATATTTTAAAGTATATAAAAATAAGGGCCTCAACAGGTCACTGCGCCTCGGACCTCTGAAGATATAAATGCGGCCCTGTGCTCACCATATTATAGCTATTGAACGAATTTAGCGTAGATTTTTGAAATATTTATCATTTAAACTCGATAATATTTATCCGATTGTTGGCTCCGATAACGACAGTTTATTAGGTCGTCATAATATGTTGTCTTTGTCTGACAGGAGAGATTTATATTCGGCAAAATTTTTACGTTCACTGCTGAATAACATTATTGATGCACCATATTTGCTCTCTTGCATCCAATTTCATATTCCCAGATCGGCGTCTAGACACCACAGGACCTTCCATCTATCCACTCCACACACTGATGTCTTGAGAAGATCTCCGATCCACATACTATGCCGCAATGCAGACCACCACTTGTGTGACCCATTCTTGTAATATGTGAAATACTCAAATTTTATTTTTGTTATGTATGTTGGCTAGAATTTATTTGTGTCAGTTTTTGTTTATATTTATATTTTCCCTGTAATTGGATTTCTGTTGGGAATAAATCATTATTATTATTATTATTATTATTATTATTATTATTATTATTATTATTATTATTATTATTATTATTATGACGCATTTTACCTATAAAGAAAGATTAAATATACTTCCCAGAAAATGCTATAAGAATGTCACTAAAACTTTTAATTTTTGACACTGAGATCTGTCATTTACAAACTATGTTATAAACATTTGAATTTGTCAACTGGTTTCCTTAGTGCCTTAGCCTCTGCGATTAGATTATTCTATATATTATAGTGTCTTTATCTCTAAATCTATACAAGATATAATAAAAATTTTAAGTGTATTAGATGAAGAATTTTGATCTTCAATATTTGTAATAACAAAAATTTCCCAAAAATTATATTTAGAAGAATTTTTCTGAGAAACTACAACTTCCGGTTATTCAGTTGTTACCAAAAACTTTTCAGCTCTTCCCAGGAATGTCAGATTGAGGAATTCATAGTTAAACAGGTCTTAAGTCTTATAGTTTTTGAGGAATCGTCCCTCCAACATCCAGACATACACGCACACGCATACACACATACACACAAACACACATCCCACACGCACACACACACACGCACGCACATCCCACACGCGCACACACACGCACGCACGCACACACACACACGCACACGCTCACACACACACACACTCACACACACACACACACACACACACACACACACACACACACACACACAGAGAGAGAGAGAGAGAGAGAGAGAGTGAGATCATTTTAAAAATATTATAATCGGATTGTAGGGACCTTAAATCGTACTTATTCACTAAAATCTAAATATGCGAATTTTAGTATGAATTCAATACCTCTCTTAGCTAGAGGTAAAAAATGGAATGTTTAATCCACGATTGCTTTGCGTGTCTAGCGATGTTCCTATTATTATGCCCAAGAAAATCCGCAATGGATTCGTGAATCACATTTTCAAAACGTTTATTCAGTTAATGTTTGGTGAGGTATAATAAATGAGCTCGTGATTGGCCCCCAATGGAAACCTGAATGGCGAAATTTACCTACATTTTCTACAGGTGGAACTGCCCCCATTGTTGGAAAATTTAAATTTAAATACTAGACAACGAATGGTTTTAGCACTTCATTATCATAGAATTGTCAGGGAATATTTCGATGAAAAATTCTGAAATCGATGGATAGGTCGGGAATCCAACAATATCTGACCAGCTCAAAGCCCTGATTTAACCCCCTTGGACATTTTTCTGTAGGGGATCATAAAAGGAAAAGTTTATGAAACACCAATGTCGAGGATGTAAAGAACAGAATACGACGAGAAACGAGAATATAGGGCTCTGACGTCACAAACTTTACAGCGTGTAACACGATCGTTTTTAAATAGACTTGAAGCATGTCTACGAGCCAACGGAGGACAATTTGAACATTTGTTGCGCTAGTCTATTAATTTAATATTTCATTTCTTATTTTGATAACCTGTCATTTTGATGTTTTCATACAAATGATTTTGTTCACTCATTCGAATAAAATTAAATATGGTATCTAGTGTATGTGGTTTTTAGTATTATGGGTTGCAAACAAACGGATTTTCAAATTAACTCACTCGTGACTAACCTTGTACAAAAAGAAATTGACATATGTGGATAAAGATCATATTTATGTTATTTACTATAGAAAAAAATTAAACGATGTATACTATTTTATAGAGAATTTATTGTTTGATAGTTGTGACACAGGAAAAAATGTTTTAATAAATGTCAATTTCCGAGCAAAATGACATTGATTAATGACGATGACACATTCGTACCATGCGGGCGTTTACCAGGCGTCACATCACGGGCACTCATTGAGTCACTTTTTTGAAAATTGCGAAAAAGGAAAGAATTAGAATTATATTCATAAGTAAATATAATAAAAAGTTTTATTTACAAAATGGTGAACACATTATTTCATACAATTAATTATAATACAAAAATATATAAATATGAAATAAATAAATACTATAGTGGTAACAATTTATAGTTACAATATATATAAGAGAGAGTACAAAATATTGAGAGTTAAATAATGTGCATTGAAATGAAATATTTTTTTTTTCCTACGGCTGCAACTACTCCATACACCGTCACAGCTGGAAGAGTTTTTTCAGCAGCTTTAAATACTCTGTCCTGCTTTTTCCTGAAAAAAAATAAATATTATCACTACTTGCAAAAATAAGATTCAGAATATGAATTTAATTTTTCCAAAAAAAATCTGGTCTAGCTTCACCCTGTCCTATAAAGGCGGCTAGGACGAACAAAATAGCAACGAAAATAATGGAGAATCTCATGGCGAATAGTTGCCTGTCGTCAGAGGCAACTGAGATGTAATTAAGTAGAGATATGGGTTCTGAATGAAATAGCATGTAAACGGTACCTATCTTATATATATATACAGGGTGTCTCTTAAATAGGGGGACATGGCTTAACCACAGATTCCTGAGGCTAAAATAAGGCGATTTAACCAAACTTGCTTCTACCGGAAAGTGTACCAATTAGCCAGAATTCTGCTTCAAAGTTCTTCGAAAAAAAATTAATTTTGCTTATAATAATCGGACGCTTTATTCGATTTGGATGAATTTTGGTATGACAGTTTATATGGTTATAAGTCATCTTTTAAGATGATACTTGTTATTAATAGTGAACCACTAGTGTATGAAACTTAGGTGTCCCAACATTAATTAGACCGTAACTTTTTAATGGCTACGCCGATAACGTAAAATTATTTTTTCTCAGAAAGATACATTCAATAGTAAACTCTTCTCTCTCTGTATAATTTGTGATATCTGTTACGGTCCACACAGAAAAAATTAAAATCTGAGTGTCTGCACTGCTAAATTTTTAAAATAAATTTAATCTAGTGGTCTATCTAAATGTCAAACACGTAATTTTTAATGACAGTAACGAGTTTTCAATCTTCACAACTTGTTTAGGAGTAAGCTGAGATATGTAATCGTCTTATTTATAATAATGGTAGTAAAATATTATTAGGCCGAACAAACGGATGTTACTAATTTTAGAATATTGCGAAGAAAATTTTTGACAACCCGTAAACAATTGTTACTGTCATTAAAAATTACTTGTTTAACATTTGGATAGACTGCTGGATTAAATTTATTTTAAATATTTAGCAGTGCAGACACTCATATTTTATTTTTTTCTGTGTGAACCGTAACAGATATCACAAATTACACAGAGAGAGAAGAAGTTTACTATTGAATGTATCTTTCTGAAGAAAAATAATTTCACGTTTTCGGCATTGCCATTAAAAAGTTACGGTCTAATTAATGCTGGGACACCTAAGTTTCATACACTAGTGGGTCACTAATAATAACAAGTATCACCTTAAAAGCTGACTTATAACCATATAAACTGTCATACCAAATTTCATCCAAATCGAAGAAAGCGTCCTATTATTATAAGCAAAATTAATTTTTTTTCGAAAAACTTTGAAGCAGAATTCTGGCTAAATGGTACACTTTCCGGTAGAAGCAAGTTTAGTTAAATCGTCTTATTTTAGCCTCAGGAATCTGTGGTTAAGCCATGTCCCCCTATTTAAGAGACACCCTGTATATATATATATATATATATATATATATATATATATATATATATATATATATAATATATTTAGTTATAATTTGGGAACTGGCAACACAGCGCCGTTTGTAAACATATCTCTGAGAAGCAGAGACCTTCGGACCTTCCTTTAGTTCCAGTCGAAATTTGAAGTCGATAGCATGTTTGGTTTTTGTCTTATGCGTGTTTTTCGAAAGTAACTTTTTTAGTGGCGTCGTGAAAATGAGTGACTCATATTACAAGCAACGTGTTGTGATTCAATTTTTAGTGAAATCTGGCGAAAAATCCTCGGAAATCCTTTTTTTTTATATGGTTAGAAAGATGTACCAAACTATTTACATTTTAATTTTGTAATTTATTTAATAATACATTGTACAAAATAAATATAAAAATTATAAAAATAATAAAAATATTAACTTGAACCGGGAGGGATTTGAACTAGTGAAAAATTATCATGGAGCCTTGATTTAACCAAATCAGCTACCGAATACGTTTCCATGATTACTGTTTTTAGTAAGTTATAAGTAATAAGTGTCAAGTAGCATTATATTTTTGTAAATATTTCAATAATAAAGCATTAAATTAGGAGTATTTAGATACTCTTCGATGCCAAATTAAATAATATTTCTAACCATATCAAAAACTCCCACTATACTCTTGCGGGACAAATAATATTTGAAAAAAACTGTTTTCCCATGTTAAACGCCTATGTCACGGTTTTCAGTGTTCACACTGTATATATATATATACAGGGTGTGCAACGAAACGCGGAACATAGGATTTTAAAAATGTGCGAAAATTGGCTCTCCTGTACATTTTAGAGCAAAAATACAAGAATGAACAATTGTTTAGAACTAATTTTTACTCTTAAAAATTCATCAATTAATACTATAGAATATCTGCAGCACTAGATATTTAGAAAGTAAAATATGACATTTTCACCAAATATCAGATAGCTATGGGAATAAAAAAAAAATAAAACAAAATATCAATTAAAATCATAATACTTAAATATTTAATGCTTAATTATAACATTGCATACATATTGATTACAACAATAAGATTAATAATACTGAAATGAACTATAATTTCAATGTATATCAAAAATGATGAATTATCCTAAAATTTAGGTCAAATACTTAATAATAAAATAAATCACAAATTCTTCGGTACTAAATAAATCCATTTTATAATGCACAAAAGCACAGTAAAGTAATTTATGGACTATAACAATGTAGACACATTTATTATAGCAATTAACATCAATAACACTAAAATGAACTGTCAAAATGAGATTTTCTTCTATTTCTTTTATTTCCATGGCTATCTGATTTTTGACGAAAATGCCATATTTTATTTTCTAAATATCTAGTGTTACAGATATTTTATTGCATTAAATGAAGACTTTTTGGAAGTAAAAATTAATTCTAAACATCTATTTATTCTTATATTTTTGCTCTAAAATGTACAGGAGAGCCAATATTCGCAAATTTTTAAAATCCTATGTTAAACTCCTATGTTCCGCGTTTCGTTGCACACCCTGTATATATATATATATATATATATATATATATATATATATATATATACATATACATATATACAGTGTGTCCCATTTAGAAGTGATACCATTGGGATCTTGAGAACTATAAGAGATACGATGACGGTTAAATCGAACTTTTTGTGCGTGTTTGGGAGGCCATCTCAGATGTGCTTTTGTTTTCCCAAAAATTCTTATAGGGCATTAGATAATGACGAAAAACTGAATATTGTTGATTTTTTCTTTTTCAAATAACTTCTAAACTATTAGTAATTGAGAAAAACGTTTCAAATATAAAAGATAGATATTTTTATTAAGTAACCAGTGGCGTACGAAATAAATTTATATATCCGTAAATTTTCGAGATATAACACAAACTTATATTTTTGAAAAATGGAACCCATAACTTATTTTAGTCTCAAAAAAATAATATTTTTTTTCTCTTTTCAATGATGATTTTTTTCTTTATTTTTGTGAATTTTCTTATTATTTCACAAAAAAAATATTATTTTTATTAATTATATTGTAATTGATCGATATAATTTATTTTATGCCTTTATTACTTAATATTTTTATTCTAGACTCATTATTACAAATTACACTATAATGTGCCAACGGCGACCTGATACAAAATATTATAAAATTTTATTTGATACGAGTTTTGAGTAAATTTTTTTAACGAAATAAATTATTTAAATACAAGGAGTAAGTATTTCTAAATAGAAATCTAGCAATATTTTCAAAATAATTGTAAATTTAATACAAAATAAAAGTTTGTATTATATCTCGAAATTTTACGGATATAAAAATTTGTTTCGTACGCCACTGGTTAGTTAATAAAAATATCTATCTTTTATATTTGAAACGTTTTTCTCAATTACCAATAGTTGAGAAGTTATTTGAAAAAGAAAAAATCAACAATATTCAGTTTTTCGTCATTATCTAGTGCCCTATGAGAATTTTTGGAAAAACAAAAGCACATCTGAGATGGCCTCCCAAAGGCGCACAAAAAGTTCCATTTAACCGACATCGTATCTCTTATAGTTCTCGAGATCCCAATGGTGGCACTTCTAAATGGGACACACTGTATTTGTAGATAGTAAACCAGTGTCCGGTCAAATGAGGGACATTCCAGTTCATTGGGAAGCACTAAAAAGATATTGGTTTCTCTTTTGGAAATGAATACGATAAAATCTGTAAATCTGTTATAGCCAGCACTAGACCTCCCGCCAGTATAACTGGCGAAATTATATCTATACAACAAAGCAAAAATATAATTTATTGTAAAACTAAACCGAGTGTTATTATTATTTTTTTTTTATTAATTTAAATACGTACCTATGCTGGAAACTATACTAGGTTCCTTTGCATTCGTATAATTGTTTTATTTACTATTAAGTACAATTTTCTTTTTAAAACGTTAACATTAATAATTTGAAATGATGGGTTTTTTGAAAGTGACATTGCGTTTATCTTTTTAAAACATAGGCTCCGGGATTTATAAAATAGATTATTTTATATATTTATTTATAAAATATATAGAAAAAGTATAAATGCGTACCTACAGAAAATGTAATAATCTTTAATTCTCATAATAATTTCGAAGAAAAACTATTTTGTGCTACAAGGAAAGTGCCATTTTCGGTTACCTGATTTCCATGTTAGAATAAGGTAGTTTCAGAATTTTCTGAATAATAGTATAATAGTTAAAGCGTTGACAAAATTTTTACACACACATACAGACAGACATCATCGAGAAAATGTAAAAATCACACATGGACATCTTCGTAAAAATATTATAATCGGATTTTTAAAACGTGCTTGTTCACTAAAATCTGGATATTTGATTTTTAGCATGAATCCAATACCTCTCTTAGCGACAAATAAAAATAAATCGTTATACCTCATGTTATTATTTTTCTTTTGTATTTTTGTTTATTTTAGGAATGAAAAATAAATACAAGTTAAGTAGAGACGTCGCCCCATATTCTGCTAATATATCAAAATTCAACTGTGGAAGCGTGCAAATGGACACCTTCCCATGGAGATAATCGTTGTAAACTATATATAAGACATGTAGCATGTAAGAACACGTGTGTATTCCTTAGACTAGCAACTGTATTGCTTCGTGACAAATAAAACTTTTTAAAAAAGTTATTTTCGAGTTTAAAAATATATCTGGCGCAGTCTTTGTAGGATTAGTGAAAGTTTGCAAATTCGGAAATTCGTAGAATTTAATCCGTTTAAAATTCGCAATCGTCCGTTTTAACGGTTAATTCGCTAAACGAACTTTACTATTTGTGTTCGTAAATTCGACACAAAATCTTCATAAACTCAACGAAGAAACAGCTAAAGAGGTAGACTGAGTCGTCGAAACAGTTAGTACTCCAGTCTCTTCACGTCAAGGATCACCAGAGTCGCTACATCTCCGAGATCGAGCCCAAAGCCGCAGCGAGCCCAGCAGCCGTACCGAGCCCAGCAGCCACAGCGTGCCCAGCAGCCGCACCAAGCCAGCAGCCGATCATCGCCGAGACGTCGACATACCTTCAACCCTCACCCATCAACAGGCAGAAGACACCATATTATGATAAGAGAAATCATTTTACTATTGTAAGTGATATAAAATTTTATTTTTTCTTATATAAGTCTGGATTCTCTTATACAAGCACTTGCAAATTTAACTATAATCAACATGCCTGACCACGTAGGAAACATTTTCCAAAATTTAAATAACGAAATTCTCAAAATGCTAGACTTAGCACCAACATTCGATGGAGACGTAAAGTCCCTATCAAATTTTATTAACACAATAGATGATATGTACACACTTATAGAACAAACTAACCCATCAGAAATAACAAAAAAAATTGTAATGCTAACTCTGAAAAATAAAATTCGCGGAGTAGCCGCGCAAAGTTTGAATATGTCAAGTTTCACTAAATGGTCAGAATTAAAAGACCACTTACAACAAAACTTTTCTGACACACGCTCTGCACATACACTCATGTACGAGGCTAGTCATTACAAACAAACGAAAGAAAATATTTTAGACTATTTTAATAAATTTAATGATTTATATCTCATTTATAAAAGCAAAATCGAATGCAAATTCGTAGCGGCTGTCAGTAAAGTTATTGTGGACCATTCTGTAGAGTACTTCGTTCAAAGTTTTATAAACAATTGTAGAGAACCCTTTAGAAGTCAACTTGCTGCCCGCAACCCTCGAAAACTCACAGATATCCTAAACTTGATAACCAATGACTTGCAATATATCCACACACAACAAAAAATACAGCAACAAACCTTGCCACAACCACCTAAACACCAAATACAATTCAATTACCCGAAACATCAGTCACCTATGCATAAATATCCTGCTCAATCTACTAGCCGAATGCACCCTCCATCTCAATCTACTAGTCGAATGCACCCTCCACCCCAATCCCAACAAAGATCATTCGCACCACAAGCAAATGCCCGTAATGCATCATTTCGAAATCCTACTCCTATGAGTATTCAAACAAGACAAACTGTTATGCGAAACCCTAATTTCCAAGAATTACATAATCAAAACGTAGAAAATTTCGATGAATCTCAAGAACAAATCGAATTTGCGCAATTATATGAAACCGAGAATGAATACATTGAAAATCCTGACACTCAAAATTTTCCCGAACTCGAGTCACCAACATCGAATCCCTAACAAACAACTTTAGTGCATTACCTTTTATTCAAGTATCAGATTACAAAATTCTTTTAGACACAGGCTCGACACATAATTATATTCACCCAAAATTAATTAAACAAAATACGACTACATTTCCTGAAAATTTCAGTGTACACACTTGTAATGGAAAATCAACCGGTTCTGAATTTACATTTTTCAAATTTAAAAATTTAAACATAAAGAGTTACATATTTGACTTCCACAAAGACTTTGATGTACTTTTAGGCATACCTGGAATAACATTATTACAAACAAAATTTGATTTTGTAAAAGGAGACGTAAATTTTCTTAATAAATATAAATATGAATTTCAATACTTAGACCAGCGTAAGTTTAATAATAATAATATAGAGATAAACCAGCAAGAAATACGAGACGAGCATTTAACAGATAAGGAAAAACATGCACTATCTATTACTCTCAACAAATATAAAGACCTAATATTAAATGAACATGAAAAATTATCACATACTAGCAAAATAAAACACCATATTAAAACAACCGATAACATCCCCATTCACTCAAAACAGTATAAATATCCGGAAATCTACAAACAAGAGGTACAAACTCAAATTGATAAAATGTTAGAAGATGACATCATTCAACACTCTTATTCTCCATGGTCGTCACCTATATGGGTCGTACCGAAGAAACAGGACGCCTCCGGTAAACAAAAATACCGTATTGTCATAGACTACCGTAAACTAAACGAAAAAACCGTGGACGACAAATTCCCTATACCAGACATAACTGATATTCTCGACAAACTTGGAAAATCAAACTATTTCACCACCCTAGATCTTACTTCCGGTTTCCATCAAATCGAAATCAATCCCGACGACATCCCTAAAACTGCATTCTCCACAAATTTTGGCCATTATGAATTTAAACGAATGCCCTTCGGTCTCAAAAATGCCCCGTCAACATTCCAGAGATTGATGAACTTTGTGTTAAAAGATTTAGTTAACAAAATTTGTTTCGTCTATCTCGATGACATTATAATTCTAGGAACATCCCTTCAGGAACATTTAGAAAATATTGAAAAAGTTTTCAAAAGGCTTCGCGAAGCCAATCTAAAAATTCAGTTGGACAAATGCGAATTTCTCCGTAAAGAAGTCGCTTATCTTGGACATATTATCACTACAGAAGGCGTTAAACCGAATCCAAGCAAAATTCAAGCTATCAAAAACTTCCCAATCCCGAAAACAAAAGAACAAATAAAATCATTTTTAGGCTTACTTGGCTATTACAGACGATTTATTAACGATTTTTCCAAAATTACAAAACCCCTCACGTTTTGTTTAAAGAAAAATAACAAAATCGACATAAATAATAAAGAATATAGAGAATGTTTTGAGAAGTGCAAAACTCTCCTATCTAACGATCCCATACTCCAATATCCCGATTTTTCAAAAGATTTCCTCCTTACTACGGACTCTAGCAATTTTGCTCTAGGCGCTGTCTTATCACAGCGAGATAAAAATAATAAAGACCTACCTATCGCGTATATATCACGTACACTCAACAACCATGAAATTAACTATAGTACGATAGAAAAAGAATTACTAGCTATAGTATGGGCAACTAAACAATTTCGCAATTATCTTTTAGGCCGTAATTTCAAAATTATTACAGATCATCGCCCACTTGTTTGGCTAAATTCCCTAAAGGAGCCAAATCAGAAATTAATACGATGGCGACTGAAACTTGAAGAGTTTAATTATACCATAGAATACAAAAAAGGTTGTCAAAATCACGTAGCCGATGCTCTTTCTAGGATTAGACCACAATTTGAAATTCGTTACAAAAATTCTGATATTTTTAAATCAAACAATCCGTTAGTACACTGTGTATCAAAAGATAAGAAACTATCTAAAGGATTCGCTGAACAAGTTAAATCACATTACCCGTTGCAAAATCTTTTTAATTTGGATAACAAAATTTTTATTCAAAAACACCCAAGATTAATATTACATCTTATTACAAAAAATTTATATTATGAAAAACCTACCCCTGAAAATATTAAAGCTTGTTTAAGAAAATTATTTGAATACTGCATTCAAAACGATATTACAGAATTAGATTTACCACGTATCTGTTCCGGTCTTGATAAAATACCTTGGTCTGAAGTCGAAAATTATATAAAAGAAATTTTTGAAAATTCTTCAATTATTTTTAACGTTCACGAAGAACCCCCAAATTTAGAACTAAATTTAAACACAGATAATGATTCCGTTATAGTTGAAACAGGTTCAGAAAATGAAAGCACAGAAACTTGTCACTCTGATGACGAAAGTCCTGTTAACGGATTAACCTATTTGGATACTTCCATAAATACTTCCAAAAACCAAATCGTTGTTAAAGAGACAACAGGTAAAAACGACATCAAAATATTAAAACTTTTCGGACATACAATCCAACGCTTTTACGTATATTTAAATAAAATAAATTGCAACGAAACAATAAAAAATTTCATAAAAGATTATCTACAACCCGGTATAACTTATTATTGCATAATTCCTGATAATTTCAAGTTACATTTTAATGCTATATTACAAACCTATTTTGACAGTGGAAGTTATAAACTTGTGTCCTGCAAAACAATGACTAAAGACTTAGAAGACAAAGACGAACAACAATTAACAATTCAAAATTATCATGAAAGCAAAACCAATCACAGAGGTATAACTGAGACTTATAATAAATTAAAATTATCATATTACTGGCCCAATATGTTAAAGGACATCCAGAATTATATAAATAAATGCAATATTTGTCTGACAACTAAATATGAACGAAAACCCATTCAAATGCCACCAATTCTAACACCCACCGCTGAAAAACCCTTTGAGAAATTACACATTGATATCTTATCACTCGAACAAGTAAAAATCCTTACCATCGTAGACTCTTTTTCCAAATTCGCCATGGCCTACACAATAAAAGACAAAAATGCTATCACAATATTAAATAAATTAATAAAATATTTTACTCATTTTATTGTACCAAAAGAAATTGTATCCGACAATGGGTTGGAATTTAATAATAAAATAATTCAAAATTATCTAGCCCTGAGAAAGATTAATATTCATTATATCTCTGTAGATAACCCTAACAGTAACGGTATTGTCGAACGTTTCCACTCTTCACTAATTGAGCAAATGAGAATTATAAATCAAAATACACTTCTCAAGTCACTAAAAATAAAAGAACGACTAAATTATGCATTGTTAGCTTACAACAATAGCATTCACTCGGTTACAAAACGAACACCATTGGAAATAGTATATGGACAAAATTTCGAATCAAATCTACAACCTGAAGAAGTAATGGTCGAAGATTATATACAAAAACATGCAGAAGTTCTTAAAGAAATAAATCGACAAGTAAAAAGTAATATAGAAAAGAAAAAATTAAAATATGCCAAACCTCAAGAAAAACACTTCGACATTCCTAAACAAGCCCACGTCAAAATTCATAAACGAAATTCGGGAAAAATCGAGAAACCAAAATTCAAAAAAGTAAATGTCAAACAAATTATAAATGAAAGAGGCCAAATTTTAGATGAACAAAATAAAAAACATAAATTGTCACAATTAAAAAAGCCTCGTATTGTTACAGATTAATTCCATATGGAATATTACAAATCATACGTGACGAACAAAATCCTGGAATCAATATCCTCGATCTTGGAACAGTTCATATTCAGGTAAATACACAAATAATTACCCTCAAAATTTCCCTCGAAAATTTATTCCAACAATATGATATACTAGAAAAGAATTCCGCTAAATTATTTCAAAATTTAGAAAATTATAATAACTCTAAAAATCATAATAATTACAATAAATTAGCAAATTACCAGAATATCTTAAAAAATTTAATATTACATTTAAAAGAAAAAATCCAACTATTAAATATAAAAAGAACTAAACGAGGAATACTTAACGGCTTAGGCTCTATTATTAAGAGCATAACAGGCAATCTAGATCAGTCCGACAAAGACAGATATGATCAGATAATAGAAAATATCGATAGTAACCAAAAATTAATTTCAAATAAAATTAATACAATAATAAAAATTAATAATAATATCACGGCACAATTCCATGACAAAATTAATATAATAAATGAAAACAATAATTTACTGAATAAGAAACTAAATAATATTCAAAAAGAAATTGGGTTTATTCTGGAAGAAGTAGATACCATCAAAGTACAAAATCTTATAAATGAATTCATACAAGTCGGACAAGACATATACTTCTCTCTTATCCAATTGGAAGAAACTCTTACCTTTTGTAAATTAAATACCCTACATTTTGGCGTAATTAATCACAAAGAACTTTTGGAAGAAATAAACAAAATCGAAGACAAATACCTACAATCAGCACTTGTAAATAACCTATTAAACAACGATATCATAAAGACATATTGTTCCTATAAGAATCCTAATCTGATAATCCTTATCGAAATTCCTTCTAACACCCGAGTTGAAGAAATAATTCAAGTCACTTCCATTCCTACAAAATTACATAATGTTTATGAAACTATAAACGTAGTTAATGGATTATATTCTAAGAATAATTGTAAGATTAAGCTATTAGATAAATGTACTCAATTAAATAATAATGAATATTACTGTTTATCACAAATAAATGAATATGAGAAATGTCTAGAGAACGTAATTTGTTATAAAGACTTTCATTTTTGTGAATATAACAAGATATCCAAAATTAATTCAATCATTCAAATAAAAAATTCAAAATTAAATTACTTATACTTTCCAAATAAAAAGCAAGCAAAATATCTCTGTAATAATAACATGGAAATTCAAGAGCTCGAAGGAATATATCGTACCGAAAATTGTGTAATTAATAATCAAATCAAACTATTAAATAACTACGGAAATCTCATAGACTTAAATAATAATATCACAAAAACACAGGTTGTTCATTTGGATGATGAAATAAAAATTTATCTGAATTTCAAAGTAGTAAAGAAAACGATATTTTCCTATACCCCACTTATGCAAATCAGTCTAACAGTCATATTCATTATACTATAATCTACATTGTATTAATTATAATAAGTGTATTGATAATATTCTATATAGTATTAAGAAATGCAAGGATTATCTCTCAAAGAAAAATGAAGTAAATGATTCTAAAGACATTGAAATGAATACATTAGAACCAAAGCCAAATTGTAGTAAAAACTCAAATCTTGACGATTTCGTTTTTCCACTTAAGGGGGGAAGAGTTAAGTAGAGACGTCGCCCCATATTCTGCTAATATATCAAAATTCAACTGTGGAAGCGTGCAAATGGACACCTTCCCATGGAGATAATCGTTGTAAACTATATATAAGACATGTAGCATGTAAGAACACGTGTGTATTCCTTAGACTAGCAACTGTATTGCTTCGTGACAAATAAAACTTTTTAAAAAAGTTATTTTCGAGTTTAAAAATATATCTTACATAATTCATAAAATGTTTATATTTTTTTGTATTACATAAATAGGTAATTGATTTTCATTTAATTATAAAAAATGAATATTGGACACGCTAGCCAGTTAAATGTAATTTATTTGAAGGCGTTGATTATTTTTCTACGTCCCAATAGGCTTAAACTTTCTATGTATTTTATAAAAATAATCCTCTGTTAAGCCCTACAACTGTATCTTTACTTTAATATAATGTTTACGAATAAATGACAATATATATTTTGCAAAAGATAATATGTAACGTACAGACCTATTCGGTAAAGATATTGATTTGACAACTAAAAATCATCATTTTTCCAAGATGGCGGTGTTTTCGGAAGTGCACCAAGGTCGAAAACTTAGGCTTTTTATTACGGCCAAAAATTAAAAATACCCGTCCTTCTGCAGGGTGAATCTACCCCAGTACTAGACTAATTATGTGTATTAGCACAGACCGATTGTATTGGGTCGTAATTATCAATGTCCTCGGGGTATTATAGCTGATAATAAAATTCTTCTTTTTTGTACATTATTTTCAATACTAAATCTATCTTTAGTCACAATTTTGTTTTCTAGACTAAATTTATTATGGGAAGAAAAATTTTAATAATTTCAATCAATTTGTGTAAAAATATTAATGTTGTGCTATTTAAAAAAGTACAATAATAATATCTATGAAAATTTAAATTTTTACTTTAATTAGCTTATTAAAAGTACTAGAACAAAAACACTATCTGCCCAATTTTTCTGTATCTATAATAGGTACCTTTAAAAACAACCATGTTTCCAGCATATATATACAGGCTGTCTCTTAAATAGAGGGACATGGCTTAACCACAAATTCCTGAGGCTAAAATAAGACGATTTAACTAAACTTGCTTCTACCGGAAAGTGTACCATTTAGCCAGAATCCCGCTTCAAAGTTCTTCGAAAAAAAATTAATTTTGCTTATAATAACAGAACGCTTTATACAATTTGGATGAAATTTGGTATGACAGTTCATATTGTTATACGTCATCTTTTAAGGTGATACTTGTTATTTTTAGTGAACCACTAGTGTATGAAACTTTGATGTCCCAACATTGATTAGACCGAAACTTTTCAATGGCCACGCCGATAACATGATTTTTTTTTTTTTGTTCAGAAAGATACATTCAATAGTAAACTTTTCTCTCTCTCTCTGTTTAATTTGTGATATCTGTTACGGTTCAGACAGAAAAAAATAAAATCTGAGTGTCTGCATCCTGAATTTTTTTAAAATAACTTTAATCTAGCAGTCTGTCAAACACCTAATTTTTAATGACAGTAACAAGTTGTCAATCTTCTCAACTTGTTTAGGAGTAAGCTAACATATTTATTCGTGTTATTTATAATAATGGTAGTAAAATACTATTTGGCTGAACAAACGGATGTTACTAGTTTCTGAAGAAGGAATTTTTTGACATCCTGGAACAATTGTTATTGTCATTAGAAATTAGGTGTTTGACATTTGGAAAGACTGCTAGATTAAATTTATTTTAAAAGTGTTACCAATTTTATAAACGACAGGCTTGACTGACATACAGTTCAATGTAACATCTACAGATTTCTTTATAACAAATAACCAACGATTATCAGATGAAAGCTTATGCCATGTCTCGGATGGTAGAGAACTGACACGAGTATCACATGAGAATGGAATTTCATTAGAATGTAATAAAAGTTCGGACTCACAAGATGGTCTTCCTTGTGTAGAATAATAAGGACTGTTTAATGAACAAATTAAATTACCCGTCGTGAGTTTTTTGCACGTGTCTAAATGTAACATGGGTACATACGTTGTTTTTGACGTAGACATAGATATATAGTTATACAGTGAAAGGGTAAAAATATAATGTTCGTTGAATTTTATTGGCAAGGGTATAATACTAAATAATTTATAATCTATGTACATACGTAATTAAGTGATTTAATATAGAAAATATTAATTTATTATTTGAATATAATAATTTTATTGAGGCTAAAGATAATAGTTCGAAGGCGTTATCAGGGATTAAAGGGTAAGCAAAAGATGTTAATGTAGGTAAGTGTTCGGTAATAGTTTCTAATTGTTCAAGAAGTTGGCGAGGAGAAAGAATCGAAGGGTGAATTATATTATTTTTTGAAAACAATATGGCATCAATGAGTGCTGTATAGTCATTGTCTAATTCCGTAGTTAATAGAATAAAAAATGATAGATGTTCTTTTATACTTTCTTTAGCACTAAGATCGAAATAATTTTTAGTAACGTCTTTTGTGAAATTTTGAATTTTCTCGAAAGTAGCTTTTACCAAATTATTTCTTTCAACATTAGTTATAGTACTATTGAAATTTTGGATTGTTGTTTTAACAATTTGGATTTCATTTTTCAAAAGATTTTTAAAATTTTCTTCGTTTTGATCTATTTTACTAATCGCATCTTCGCAATATTCAGTGTCGTAATGATCTAAGGTACCAAATAGACTTTTGAATACAGAACCTAGACCTTTAATTAAACCTCTTTTATTTCGATAGTATCTAATTCTTTCATAGTGAGTTAATTCTTTAATAGTTGTATCTTTGTTAAAAACATTTGGTATCATTTGATTTAGAATAGATAATGAGTTTTTACAAATATTAAAGAAAAATAATTGTGTTTGCATAATTCTCGGGTCTTATCGAAATTAGTTCTTAATAAATTCAGTTTTGTTTCAAAGTTGGACAAATCTAAATAAGTGACAACATTCCAAGAATTTTCAAAATATTTTAATTTACCTAGATCTTCAAAGAATATGCCGGGAGACGGATTAAGATGTGTTTGTTATTAGTCTACTACTCTGCATACTGCAAGTGTTGTAAATATTAATCTGAAATAAATGCATGTTTCAGTCTATCGGAATTTCTTTTTCTTTTTTTTTTATTAACTAAAATTGTATAATTAACAGGAGAATTTTTACTTATTACTTTATAAGGTCCGTTATAGAGTTTTGTCAATTTTTTTGATTTCTTTAATTGTACTTTTTCGTTTGTGAGATATACCAAATCACCACATTCGTAAGAGGTGTTATTACATTTCTTGGCATAATAACTTTTATTCGTCTCTTTACTTTTGGATTCATTCTAAAAATCACATATCCAGATTTAAGTGAATAAACACGATTTAAGGTCAGTATAAGCCGATTTTAACATTTTTATGATGTGTGTGTGTGTGTGTGTGTGTGTGTGTGTGAGAGAGAGAGAGAGAGTGGATGTGTGTGTGTGTGTGTGTGGATGTGTGTATGTATGTGTGTATGTATGTGTGGATGTTGGAGGGACGATTACTCAAAAACTATAAGACATAAGGCCAGTGTAACTATGAATTCCTCAATCTGACATTCATGGGAAGAGCTGAAAAGGTTTTGGTAACAATTGGCCAACCGAAAGTAGTAGTTTCTAAAAAAAATCTAAATTTTATTTTTTGAAAAGTATGTATTAATATTGAAGAATATAAAATTCTATACATGATACATTTAAAATTTTTATTATATCTTCCATAAATTTAGAGACAAAGACGCTATAATACATAGAATATCGGGATGTAATAAGTAGAGTAGGCTAAAATACACAAAGGAAACCAGTTGACAAATGTTATGAATTTTTTAGAAATAACGTTGGGTTCAGGTTGGGTTAATACATCGTGACAAATTTGGATGTTAATATCGGTTTTGTGGATTATAAATCTGATAATGCATCTTAATTTTGAAAAACTTAACTTGTCAAATTCTGTTCCAAAACGAGGTATATTGATTGCAAGTATATTTAATTTTAATAGTTCGTTTTTTAGTTTAACTAAAGTATTATATTTAATTTCATAATTAGTCTTTTCCCAGTGAAATTGTTTTGTGATTAGATAAAAGAAATACTGATTAGATTCTTGAATAATATGAACATTTCCTAATTTACAATTTTGATTTTTTAATTCATTGATGTGATTAAATTTTGATTTAATATCAGCTTGAGGTTTTTCATTGAATTCTAAATCTTCAGAAATGTAAATTGAAATATTAGAGTTTTGATCATCTAAAAAGTGATTACTAGTTTCGGTTACATTATCGTTAATTATTATTGTGGAGTTTTATTTCTTTAGGAAATCTTGATATGAAGGATCGTTTGGAGAATCATGAAAGGTGTTAATATTAGTGTCTGGGAGTCCGGGTTGAAAACGACTGAGTGCATCAGCATTTTGATTTCTTTTGCATTCTCTATATTTAATTTCGTAATCGAATTCTTCTAAAGTTAATCGATATCTAAATAATCGTTTATTACTTGTTTCTTAAATAACCATTGCAGCGGTTTGTGATCGGTAACAATAGAGAATTTACGTCCTTAAAGATAAGGTTTATAGTGATTAACTGCCCAAATGATGCCTGACATTTCTCTTTCGATTGTACTATAATTACTTTCATACTTTGTTATTTATTAAGAGTTCGGCTCGTGTATGATATTGGGGAATCTTCACCTATTTTGCTTTGTGAAAGGATTCCTCCTATAGCGAAGCCGCTTGCGTCTGTAGTCAGTACGAATGGTTGACAATAGTCTGAATGTTGTAAACAAGGTTCGGAAGTTAATGTTAATTTAAATTTTTCGAATGAATGTTGTTGTTCAGACGTCCATGTAAAAGTACAGTCCTTTTTTAATAGTTCGGTGAGAGGTTGTGCAATCTTACTAAAATTTGGAATACGCCGACGGTAATAACCAGCTTACCAGCTAGTCCAAGGAATGATCGAATGTCGTCAGGTGTTTTCAGAATAGGATAGTTTACAACAGCGGAGACTTTATTAGGATCTGGTTTTACTACTGATTCAGTAATTAGGTGACCTAAATATATAACTTCTTTTCTGAGAATTTCGCACTTGTCAGGTTGAATTTTGAGGTCTGAACCGTGAATTACGATCTCGTCAAGATATTCGAAACATTGGTAATTTTGTATACCTGCGGAAACGATGTTCATGAGCCGTCGAAAGGTTGCGGGTGCGTTTTTTAGTCCAAACGGCATACAATTAAACTGATAGTGTCCTGAAGGTACTGAGAATGCGACTTTCATCGCATCATTTGAGTCCATTTGAATTTGATGAAACCCGGATGTCAAATCAAGTACGGAAAAATATTTTGAGTGACCCAACTGGTCTAAGATTTCTGTTATGTTTGGCAAGGGGTATGAATTACCTACATACACTAATTTCATTGAATTTCCTATAATCGATAACGATTCGCCATTTCTTTTCACCTGAAGCGTCTAACTTTTTGGGTACCACCCAAACAGGAGAATTCCAGGGAGAGTTGGAAGGAGATATTATTTCTTGATCAAGCATTTTTGTTATTTGTTTTTCTACTTCATTTTTATGAACTTCGGGAAATCGGTATATTTTATGATTGGTCGGAATAGATGAAGTGGTAGGAATTTGGTGCATTGTAGCGTCAGTAAATGTAAATTTGTCGCCGTCAACATGACAAATATTATTATATTCGTGGCAGATTTTAATAATTGATTATTTTTCTTCTTCGTTAAGGTGTTCTGTTCTTAAAAGGTTTGTTATTTTGTCTAAACGATCGGAACTAGAATTATTGTTAGTTTCATTATTTATTATATTGATTTTTGATTCGGCTTCGTTATTAATTTCAAAAGGTTCAGCTTGTATGTCTATTTGTCTAATATGTTCACACATTTATCGGTAGTGTTATGAATTTATGTAATTGAATTGCACTGTTGTCATTATTTACTTTAGAGATACTACACAAATAAACTCCATCGAGAATTTCAAGTTTTGGAAAAACTGCTTCATTTGTTGGTTTAAGATTTGGAATGTTTACTTTTACGATTGTTTCGGTGTCTGGTTTTAATGTACAGGGTGTTAAAAAATAAGTGTCTCAAATTATGAAGGCATATAGTACTGACCAAAATGAGTAAAAAAAGCTTAATCAACTTGGGTCCGATCTTCAATAGTTTCCGAGATATAAGGCAGTGAAAAATGAGTTTTTTCGGGGTTTACCTCTGCTATCTCGAAAACTATAAGAGTTACGACTTTGATTAAATGAGTCTTTTTGTTTACCTTTCAGAGCTTATCTTAGATGTGTTTTTGTTTTTCAAAAACAATCGAATAATTGTACTAAGACAAATGTTGTGGCGACCTTGGCCAATATTTAGTTTTCAAATAACTTCGTAACAATTAGAAAGTGAAAAAAATGTGTCGTATAAAATGTTATTGTTTTTTTATAGTCTATTTACTGGCATAGACAAAATTTTGTTCGACTACTATCTTTGTCAGTTTTTGTTCGATTCTAATACAAAATGGCCTGTTACTCAAAAACAGTTGAAGATCGGACCTATGTTGATTAAACTTTTTTACTCATTTTGGTCAGTACTATATGCTCTTATGATTTGTGACACTTATTTTTTAACACCCTGTATACAATGTTTCTGTTAATTCTTGTTTTGATGTATCTAAATTATCAATACAATTTTCTTTTTTTAAATATCTGATTTTCGTCTGAATGTGAAAGGAAAGAATTTTGATGAGAAATTCGTTATTCTATTATTTTGAGTTTGAAAGGAATGTCATTTAAATACAATAAATCGTCTTTATAATAAATAAAAACATTAAATTTCTTAAGGAGGTCGTTACCAATTAATCCATCATATTCGATTGGAAAACTGTCCAAAACATCGTAAAATGGGTATTGACAATTACAATCTGGGAAATTTAAATATGCATAACAAATAGTTTTATGTGCATCAGTGCATCGCTTACCTTATCTATGCCAAAATTATTAATTTGATGACTTATGTTTGCCCCAGTGTCTATTAAAAGTTTACAGGGTTGAATTAATTCGGGTGATGTTAATATTACGTAGGAAGATATACCTTTAAAATTTATGAAGAATAAATATTCTCTCTTGCGACATACATTAATTAGATGTCCATTCTTTTTACAATAATTACAGAATTTGCTACTTGTGATTAAATATATTTTGGTTAGGATTTTGAAAATTAGAATTTTGATTATGTTTATTATAGGAGTATGAATTTTGTTTTTGTTGATTGTGAGAATTAGAATTTGAAAATGTCTAACGTTTGGTTGATTATAATTTCGTCAGAAATATTGATTGTGATTTGAATTAGAAGTAGATATAGATATAGATAACGAATCAAACCCTTCGACTTGAGGTGCTAATGTTGAAATACCTCTAAGACGAAGCAACAGAATAACGAAATTGAAGGAGTGAACTTAGTACTTAGAATAAATACATGTTTAATTATAATAAAAAATTGTATGAGAAATATATATTCTTTTAGTTTATAAGGTAAATAAAGTATGGAATGCCGTTTTACTATTTATTCTACATTTAAAGACATCTTCAATTATTTAAAGACGTCAAAAATTTAATTTCAGATATCCTTAATTATTAAAAGACATCAAAAATTGAATTATGGACATCTTTAAATAATTAAGAACGTCTAAAATTAATTTCAGACATCCTTAAATAATTTAGGATGTCAAAAATTGAATATTAGATATCCAGAATTGAATAAAGGATATCAAAAATACATTTATAGATACCAAAAATTAAGTTTTAGACATCTTAAAATAGTACTGAATTTTCGACATCAAAAAGTAAATTTAACATGTCCAGAATTCAATTTTTGATATCTTTAATTCCATTTTTGATATCTTTATTCAATTCTTGATATCCTTAAATGAATTCTTGATATCAAGAATTTGAATTTTTGACATCTTAAATTAATTTTGGATATCAAGAATTGAATTATGGATATCACATCTCCATAAATAACATGTCCAGAATTCGAATTTTTGACATCCTAAATTAATTTTTGATATCAAGAATTGAATTATGGATATCACATCTCCGTAAATAACATGTCCAGAATTCGAATATTTGATATCAAGAATTCGGTGCGCCGTCTAGTTTAAAATGAGTAAATTACTTTGTGTCGGTAAGTCAGATTTCCTTAGCGAAATCATAACTAAATGTATACATCATTAATTCTGTAGATTTTATTTGATAAAGGCCAACAGACTGGCGATTCTTTTCGTTTTTGTGAAATATGTTTGCATTTTGACCAATCATAAGGAAGAATCTAAATCAACGCTATTATGATTTCGCTGAGGAAATCTGATTTACCGACACAAAGTAATTCAGTCACTTTAAACTAGATAGCGCACTGAATTCTTGGTATCAAAAATTCGAATTCTGGACATGTTATTTACGGAGATGTGATATTCATAATTAAATTCTTGATAAGTCAGATTTCCTTAGCGAAATCATGAATAAATGTATACATCATTAATTCTGTAGATTTTATTTGATAAAGGCCAACAGACTGGCGATTCTTTTCGTTTTTGTGAAATAGGTTTGCATTTTGACCAATCATAAGGCAGAATCTAAATCAACGCTATTATGATTTCGCTGAGGAAATCTGATTTACCGACACAAAGTAATTCAGTCACTTTAAACTTGATGGCGCACCGAATTCTTGATATCAAAAATTCGAATTCTGGACATGTTATTTACGGAGATGTGATATCCATAATTAAATTCTTGATATCAAAAATTAATTTAGGACGTCAAAAATTAGAATTTTGGACATGTTATTTATGGAGATGTGATATCTAGAATTGAATTTTTGATATCCAAAATACAATTTTTGATATCTTTAGTTCAATTTTTGATATCCTTAATTTAATTCTTGATATCCTTAATTCAATTCTTGCTATCTAAAAAGGAATTTTTGATATATATATATATATATATATATATATATATATATATATATATATATATATATATCAAAAAATATTATAAGAACATCCAAAAATGAATTGAAGACGTCTTTATTTCATTTAATGACGTCTTTAAATAATTTAACATATCTTTAAATATAGAATAAATATTAAAACGGCGTTCCATAATAAAGCCACATAATCCTTCCTTTATTATAAGAATTTTAGTCAATTACATATATAACCATGTGATGGAAATGTATATTTTGAGAAAGTTAAATTAAAAGAACTTGTACCTCATTCAAATTCGTTGTATAGTTCTTTTAATTCCTAAGGAGATAGGTGTAATGTAATAGGTGTAACGTAATAATATAATTGCAGATAGTAAATAATTATTAAACCTTGTAAAATAATAATATATATTTCAGGGATAAATTGCTCATATCATGTTTTGAACTTTAAGGGCCGGTTTTTCAATCTCTGGTTAAAATATTAACTTCTAGTTAAGTAAACAATATTGCATCGTTTTGTTGACACCAATGATAAATCTTTCATTTGACAGTTGATTTTGGTTCAATATTGTTTATTTAACTCGTAGTTAAAATTTAACCTATTATTGAAAAACCGGCCCTATATGTTATATTTTGTAAATTTAAATATTTTTCACAAGTTCTCAACCACTATTATCTCATATTTGAATTTCCCATAGTTGGTCAGACAAAACCAGAATGAGCCAACTGTTTTATTTAATTATTTGATAAATTCTATGTATGTATATATTCAAGCTGATATGTAAATACTAGTTAGTTACAATTTACAACTCGTTGCTGCTAGTTCTGTCATGTTGACGATTCAATAAATTTTATTGCAATTATCATCGGAGTTTTTAGATCAAGGTAACAGGTAACCCTTCCTTTTCGAGTCCAATCCATTACAATTATTGTAAGTAATGTGTATTGTATTATCTAATTCTTTGTTTTTATATTAGTAATATATTTTTTAAAAAATAGTAAAAAAAAAACATTAAAAAATAAATACTTCTTTATTTAGATTTAAACTCGCAAGCTCACTTGGATTCGCTGTTTAGATACGATCCCTGAACTCCAACCAACTCAGCAACAAGCCAGACTGTGTTGCCCTCACATTTGTAAGATTTTGATGTAGTAAATTATTTCATTAAAAATATAGCCGCCAATAAAAATTTCTGGAGACACTAACTTCAATGGTACCGGTACCGGCAGAGAGTGTCGCATCTGGTTACGGTAGTATACAGGGGGTCTCTTAAATAGGGGGACATGGCTTAACCACAGATTCCTGAGGCTAAAATAAGACGATTTAACCAAACTTGATTCTACCGGAAAGTGTACCATTTGGCCAGCATTTTGCTTCAAAGTTCTTCGAAAAAAAAAAAAATTTGCTTATAATAACGGAACGCTTTATTCGATTTGAATGAAATTTGGAATGACACTTAATATGGGTATGTCATCTTTTAAGATGATACTTGTTATTATTAGTGAACTACTAGTGTATGAAACTTAGGTGTCCCAACATTAATTAGACCGTAACTTTTTAGTGGCCACGCCGATAACGTGAAATTATTTTTTTTCAGAAAGATACATTCAATATTAAACTTTTCTGTCTCTGTTTAATTTGTGATATCTGTTACGGTTCACACAGAAAAAAATAATATCTGAATGACTGCACCGTGAAATTTTTAAAATAAATTTTATCTAGTAGTCTGATAAACAATTACGAAACAATTAACAAAAAGGTTTATTAATACATTTACAATAAATGTTCAATATGACCACCATTTTCTTGTATGCAAAGATTAATTCTGCGCAAAAAACTGTACTGTACTCTCTGTAACATTTCTGCATTGTTTCCAATTGAGCGCGAAACATTTTGTATCCTGTCCCATAATTCATCTTCTGTGTTTATAGGGATAGAATACACTTTACTCTTCAATATTCCCCAAAAAAATAAATCGCAAATATTTAAATCAGCGATCGCGGAGGCCACTGTACTGGAACGTAAGCTCCTCTACCTATCCATTTATTAGGAAACTGTACATTCAAATGGTTTTGTACATTAAGAGTAAAATGAGGTGGTGCTCCGTCATGTAGAAACCACATATCGCGTCTAAGAGCTAACGGCAAATCTTCCAATAAATGTGGTAATGCATTTTGCAGAAATTCTAAGTATCCCTCTCCATTTAAACGATTTGGTACAATTACAGGGCCTATAATAAAACTGTCGATTATTCCTACCCATACATTAATCCTAAACTCGTGCTGAAAGTGTCGTTGCTTGCTGATATGTGGATTTTCAACTGCATACACATGTTCGTTGTGTAAATTCGTAATGCCACTCCTTGTGAAACATGCATCATCGGTGAAGAGAATTGTTTTTTGAAAATTGATATTTTCAGCTCTTTTTTCTTCAATGAAACGGCAAAACTCAAGGCGCATATTGGGATCAGCTGGTAAAAGTTCTTGCACAGTTTGAATGTGATATGGATGCAGCAGTTGTTCTTTGAGAACCCTATGTGCTGTATCCTTTGACACTTCTACTTCTAGTGCCAAACATCGACTACTAATACTGGGATTTTGTTCTAGAATTTCTAGAATTTCTTCTTCTACATCAGGAGTTCGAATTGTAGGACCACGTCCACGATCAACTGTCACTGGTGTAAAACTTCCTCTTTCACGAAGACGTCTTTCAACACTTGCAAATGTTTTATGATTCGGTATGCGACGATATGGAAATCTTTCGGCGTATACTCTAACACTTCTGAGACAATTTCCTTCGCAATATCCTAACACTAGTAACATATCTGTTTGTTTTATTATTACAATTATTATCATTATTATTAATTTTATTATTATTACAAGATAATTAATAATAGCTTATTCCTGAACAACTTGAAATGATTGACAACTGATTAACAATTGTTACTGAAACATTTGTTAAAAAAATGGACTACTAGATAAAATTTATTTTAAAAATTTCACGGTGCAGTCATTCAGGTTTTATTTTCTTCTGTGTGAACCGTAAAGCCGACTTCCCACGGCCAGTGGCGCGTACACGCCACTACCTGAGTAGACGCGCTTCGCTCCACGTGCTTCTACAAACCTCGACCATTAACACGGCGCGTTGGCGCGTAGTACGTGGAGCGCACGCAAGCATGCACGGGCTTGGCCGTGGGCTTGGCCGAGCCACCCGCCATCTTGATTTTAAGATAATTTGACGCTTATGCAGTTCATTATGAATAGTCAACAGAGAAAAATTGCTGTGTGTGCAGCTACATGTGTTCTATTGTCGAAAGAATTTTTAAAACAAAAGAGAATCAAACAAAAAAGACGCTGGTGGATGTCAACTTTCAACAAAAGTCGAACTACGTATACGTAAGTATACAAAAATCATAATTATTATGTTCCAAAATATATTGAAAAGAACCGTTCTGAACGTGTTTGGGACAAGCAAGCACAGGCCATGGGAATACTTACACACGCCGCGCCATCTCGCGCTGAGGGTTTCCTTTGACGCGTGCAACATTTACCGACAAATGATGGGAGAGGACGCGCTGCTCGAACGCGCCACGCGCTGCCCCTTCCCATGGCCCGTTGCGCGGAAAAGCAGGTAGTGGCGTGTACGCGCCACAGGCCGTGGGAAGCCGGCTTGGGAATGCGTGCAAATCTCTAACTTACAAATCTTGCCTTTTACATTTCTTGCTTTTTACATTTTCTAATTGCCAAATCTATCCCTGTACATTTCTTGCCTTGTACATTTCTAGTCTTTTACAAATCTCGCCTTTGACAAATCTGTCCCATGAAGTTGTTGCATGTTGAGCCATGTTCACACGAGAACATTTTACGTGTACATTCACAGCAAGTCAATGTCCTCCGTACACTCCGAAAAGAAAATATATATTTCAGGACCAAGTACTTAAAATTATTTTATTTAACAATAATTAAAATTTTAAGGAAATATCTGATATTAATAAGTTATACTGAAACAAAAATAGTAGTGTTTTATTATTCGCAGTTATTAATAATTACGTACGTCCATTAATGAAAATTTGTAACAAATAATTAAATTAACAGCAAGCTTTTACATTAATGTTGTATACATAATAAAACACAATTTTTTAGTATACATAAAAGACGGAGATCAGGGTTAATGAGACTCCGAAAACGACAAAAGCTGACTGTAGGCTTCTGCATCTTGAAATAGTTTGCTGTGAACAAACCGCACTAACGCCAAATTTAAATAACTGTCATCTGTCTAATGTTACATATTCTTGTTTTTATGTATTTAAAACAAAAAAATATATATGCGTAGTTTGTTTTAAAACACATTATATTGAAGTAAATATTTATAAACTCCAAGAAATTATGTTACTGTGGCTCTGTCGTTATTCAGCGAGAGTGAAAGAATTTTCCTCCAAATCTCTGTACGATTTTGAACTTTTGCAAAAAACACGTGATTCGTTTTTCTGCGATAAGTTTTTTTATGGATGAAGAGAGACTTATTGCCCATGGTGAAAATGCAGTCGAATCAAGTCCGTGATGTCCATGAAATGATTTATGATGCAGATCTTAAAATTAAAAAAAGAAAATTGCATACCAGTTTTAAAGAGAAATATTATAATGTCAAGGTAAGTTTAGGTTTGTATCATAAATTTTATCGTATTTGTTTAAAATGAAGACAAATCCATTAAAAGTGTTTCGTGTGCATGCCCTACACAGGTAAATTTCGTTGCCATCACATGCGTCAGCTGTTCATGCACATTACAACATTTCCGTAACGGACAGGGCTTGTTCCTGATCGAGGAAGAAAACAACTGATACTATAGTGCAAACAGTTGAAGATCTATATCCTTCAGCACCGCTGATCGCGCAGTTTCTGAGAAAGATGTTGAAGAATATTACCCATATTTGGAAGAGCAGTGAGTTTCAATCATTGTGGAGTTGCCACTTTCTCGCCGGTGACCGAGAAGGTTTTCTTATAGCCGACCTTTTACCACCAGGCGTTAATTTAAACATACCATCATTTTTAATGTCTACAGTTCACGATGGAACAAATTTGGAAAACAAGAAATATTGCGAGGGCAAGAATACACGTAGAAAGGGCCATAGGAAGAATTAAAACTTTTCAGATATTACATATGATTTGTGGGGCTTTGACAAAATAATACCTGCTTATAAGGGAAGTCGAAATATTTTACAATGAACAAAGTACCTATGTAATCGATTTTTTGTAAATATGTACAAATGCCTGACACAAGCTTTTAATGCATACGAGTTACAAATTTATAGGGTATGTAAGGAATACAAAATAGATTAACATGTACTAATAAACTCATAAAATTGTAATAATCTTTCTTAATTTTCTGTTATCTCTCATTTCAGTTATTAATTTTGTTTATTTTAACTTTTTGCATCTCCTACATGCCCTATAAATCTGTAACAAGTGTTCATTAGATAACATCTTTATATTATTTATGTACGTACGTGACAAATATATCTTATTATAGGATAATCTACGTTTCAAATTTTGCATAACTATTTCTTTTTACTTCCATGTACTTCGTACAAGGAAGTATTGTAATCGTGAAAAATTTCGCTTTCCAGATTTCAGCGGAAATATCTATTTTGACCATCCCTGAATCCATTTTGACTAATTTCGTCGTGACGTCTGTACATACGTGCGTATGTATGTACATATCTCTTATAACTCAAAAACGGTAAGCCATAGAAAGTTGAATTTTATATTTAGGACTGTTACAACATCTAGCTGTGCACCTCATCCCTTTTTGGTCATTACATAACTTCCGGAAGTGGTACGTTATTTGAAGCCTATAATTGATATTAAAGAATTATATTAAAATATAATACAAAACTTTTCAAATTTGGTATATAAGACTTTTATATCAATGAAAATAACATAATAGATTTTAATTAAAATGGGGTAACCCGAAGTGATACATTACCAAAAGCTGTGAAGAGTTTTTCTTGAAAAAAAATCTGAAGTGGCCAGCACATGACCTCCCGCCAATTCCATGTTTAAAATAGCAGTGAACTTTAAGTAAAGTATCACTTCCGGTTGATCGTTTGTAAATAAAATCTAATTTGTTGTCTAATAAATAGAAAAGTCTGTAATACGAAATATTGGATTGTTTTATTGTTTTTCCTCAAAAATCTAGTTGAGCTCCAAATTAAGTACTACATCCGATTTATCATATATGGTTAAAATCTAATATGCTGTTTCAATTTATATATGAGTTTTAAATACCAAATTTGAAAAGTTTTAGATTATATTTTAATAGACTTTAAGGAAAAATCGTCACACACACATTCTTATAAAAATCAGCATCAACTTTCAGCTTCTAGATGCTCTAAAACGTAATCTTTGTAAATTCTTCGCCGTATATGATCCATTTCATAAATGTGTAGTTGTAAATTAATATTAATTTATAGTGCTGCAAAAATAGAAAATTTAAATCAGATCATCCTGTACATATGAAAAATATATTATTTTTACAAACCTTAATTTCATTAGAATTAAATATTTTACCATCATATTCTCCTTAACACGGTTTCATTATTAATTTTAATGTAATTGCTTCGTCAAAATTAAAGTATTGTTTTTGTTTGTCGCATAGGCAAGAAAATAAATTATATTATATATTCATATTTAAAGTTATTTACTAAATGTTATTATCGTAGAATTGAAAATTGCACCATTATATTCAATTTTAATTAGTAAAAGTTGCTAAAAAATTATATTCAATGATTTTTTTTACGAGAAAAACTGTTAAAAGCTTGTATAAATGATATTTCCGGTTATCCGATATACACTAAAAACTATAATGACCTCTTCCCACATTAGTATAGAATGGGTATACAAAATTTCAAAATTTTCTGATTGATAGTATTTGAATAATCGTGTCTACACGATACACACACACATACCTACAGACATCATTGTAAAAATGTTAAAATCCGATTCTGGGGACATTAAAACGTGCTTATTCACTAAAATCTCTATGCGATTTTAGCACGATCCCTATACCATACCTCCCTTACCTAGGGTAGCGGGAGGTAAATATGGTTTTATTTTGATTTTAGAAATTAATGCTTCAAATAATAGTTTCAGAGAATTAAATTCTGCGTTTAGCACATCAAGAATTATAAAATCAGTCCTTTGTATAAGCGAGATATGTAAATTTAAAAATTATTTACTTTTTTTGTTTTTTTAATTAAGTTTGCTATGAATTAGGAAAAAAAATAAAAAAATTCATGTCAATGTCAAATAATGTAAATACGTAGAATTTCATGATTGGATCTGTTATAACACATAATTTATTATTAACAAAATATGTATAGTTAGGCGTACAAGGAAATCATGTGGTGTCCACATCAGTTTTTTTTTCATGTCCAATATTTTTCGAATACATTTTTATTAATAGATTATATTGCAAAATATTATTATAGTGTTATAAAATTAACTTTATAAGAAATAATTTTTAATTCTAAAAAAGTTTTTATTTACTCTACTTGATAGATGACAGCTATTTAAATTTAGCGCTAGTACGGTTCGTTCACAACAAACTCTTTCAAGATGCAGTTAAGAAACCGGAAGACTATTTTCAGCTTTTGTAATTCCCGGTCGATTTTGACGTTATCACTTTCGGAGTCTAGATTTTTTTATCTGGATAAAAAGGCAGTAGTTACATTCTATATTTATCTTTGAATAAATATATTAATTTTATAAGTTTACTTGAAATTCAGATATGGTGTGGATTGCGAACACGCACAGTATGTAGTGTAGTACGATTGAAAGTTTTTGTAAAACCACAAAAGTGTACCTATATATTTATATAATTTTACATAAATATGTTATATGTTTATTTTGTTACAATTAATCTCCAAATCTCTTGTTGATTTTGTGACAGTCATGTAGATAGTATTTTATATGTTTAAAAAGAATGTAGGTTCAATTGAATAAATAGATTATCTTACAATTAGAATAATACAACCTTTTAGTTTAATTTCTGTATAAATTTTAATTTAAACCAATGTTTCGGCCGCATACACTGCTGCCTTCTTCAGAGAAAAACAACATAAATGACATAAATAAATAGTTATAAACAATAGAAACAAGTAAGCAAGGAAATACAAAAAATCTTAAGTGTGTACTCTTATTTTAAAGTTACATTACACTTATAGAATGAGATGTATTGAGTCTGGGGCTCCAGATTTTCGAAACTATCTGTATGATTAGTGAATTTAAAGTAATTTTTACGAAATCGCAGATTTTTGGAATAAGTTTGTTAACGCTAGTGTTTTAGGAAAAAAATCTTAAGTTTTTAATGCCTTCAAATGAATCCTAAAGTGGCAAATGCTTCCGTAGAGCTATTGTTAAAAATATTTGTGGTTTTAGTGGTTCTTATGCAGATTATGAATACATGTGATTTTACGGGAAATTTTTAGTGATTTAGGGTTTTTTACAGTAATTTTGTGATGCAAGTATGTACACTACGGAGAAACGGATCTAGCTGTAAAGAGGATATTTTTTTTTTATTTGTTTGGAAGGCAATCTATTTTCCGCATTTTTGGAATATTAATACGGTTTCGAAACTATAAAGTGTTTCATACTGCAGAAGTTTTAATACACACAGAGAAAAGGATACAAATTATCATTTATTTATATAGCACCAGAACTACCAGAAGACTTGTTCTTATTTCCAATTATTAACTCTGTTCTCCTTCTTTTATGTATACTAAAAAAAAATATGTTTTACTACGTGTACAATAATAATGTAAAAGCTTGCTTTTAACTAAATTATTTGTTACAAATTTTCATTAATGGACGTACCTACGTAATTGTTAATAATTATTTCTGTTTAATAAAGCATTACTATTTTTGTTTCAATATAATTTATTAATTTCAGATATTTCCTTAAACATCAAATTATTGTTAAATAAAATAATTTTAAACACTTGGTCCTGTAAATTATTTTCTTTTCGGAGTGTATACAGGTCTTTGATTTGCTGTGAATTTACACGTAAAATGTCCTCATGTGAACATGGCTCATTATGCAACAACTTCATGGGACAGATTTGTCAAAGGCGAGATTCGTAAAAAACTAGAAATGTACAAGGCAAGAAATGTACAGGGATAGATTTGGCCATTAGAAAATGTAAAAAGCATGAAATGTAGAAGGCAAGATTTGTAAGTTAGAGATTTGCACTTCAAGCCGCCGGCTTAACAGATAGCACAAATTAAACAGAGACAGAAAAGTTTAATATGGAATGTATCTTTCTGAAAAAAAAATAATTTCACGTTATCGGCGTGGCCACTAAAAAGTTACGGTCTAATTAATGTTGGGGCACCTAAGTTTCATACACTAGTAGTTCACTAATAATAATAACAAGTATAAAGTGTCCAAATTTCATTCAAAATTATAAGCAAAATTAATTTTTTTTTTTTCGAAGAACTTTGAAGCAGAATTCTGGCTAAATGGTCACTTTCCGGTAGAAGCAAGTTTGGTTAAATCGTCTTATTTTAGCCTCAGGAATCTGTGGTTAAGCCATGTCCCCCTATTTAAGAGACATCCTATAAATTTGTACGCCAATGCATTATCATAACAAAAAAATAGATAGATACACAAGCAAAAATTATGCTGTGTAAACTTGCCCGCGATTCCAACCAATCATAGCTCAAGTTTTTCAAAGCCCTATGCTGGCCTGTACTGTATTCTCTCACTGGATGAAGTATAGCATTTTCAACATTACCCATAAATTGGCATCAGAAATCTCCACTCCATACTTATTTGCCGGCAAGTATAACGGTCACCATGTTTACGAAGTTGGCATCTGCCAGCTGACTCAGCGTATAAGGTTAGAAATGTTCCGGACACATAACTGCCATCTATCAAGTTGAAATTGCTGATTTGTCATTTTTAAGAGTACAAATTTCTAATTATTGAAATAAGTTAATTATACCTATAGTGACTGTATATACATAGTGTGGCCAATAGGGGGATCGATTTTGATTGGTCGTCGCGAATTTGTCTAAATATGGCGGATATTATGCCGACAAAGCGACATTTTCAGATTTGTTACGTGAATTGAAGGTAATTATATTATATTTATATATTAGATAGTGCAAATAATTAAATTACACGTGTATTTATATATTTATAACAAAGTAATATATACATATTTTTTAAACATCACATCTTTTTCAAAATTACTAAAAATGTCTAATATTAAGGTATATATTTTAGATGCCTGGTTGCGTGGCGGTTGGTTGTGAAAACAGTTCTTCAAAAGGATTTAAAATGAAAATAAATATTTTGTTTCCATTTAATATGCTCTTTCATTAATTGTTTATCGAATTTTGTTTAGTTATCACATCATATGAATTCAAATTTCCCGCGCATTTTGCCTAAATATGGCGGCGGTTGGCCACACTATATATATACAGTCACTATAATTGCACCCTTAAATTATAAGGTAGACTTAACCAAAAAAATGCAAATAGAAATTTTGACAGCAATACTCAATTATTTATTTGACATTTCGTTTCGATACGATCACAGACCATATACACTATACGATATTATCAATTTAAGAAATACTTAAAATTGTGTCAATGGTGCAACCGGGCATACATCTTATACATAATCAAAAAAAAAAAAAAAGCTCTCAATGCTGTCGTTTAGAGTATACCATACACTAAAATATATACTAACTGGAACTCAAATACTCTACTTATCAGCGTACGCTGCACTGAAGCCTCAACAGTGAACTCTATACTACTATGGAACGGAAACAAACGTTGCTGGCGTGGTACTTCAAATATGTACGCAACCCGCAGTACGAGTAGATTTTTCCAAAAAAATTAAAACGAACGCAAAGAACAACCAAACTGTTCAAAGAACGATGTTTTCATAACCAAGGTTCAATGAATAATTAGTAAAAGTATCCATTCCGAAATATATTAAAACCTTTGGAAAATCATGAGCTGTGCTCTGCGCATGCGTGGAACTGGTGGAATTTTTGACAGTTCGCATGACCAGCCCCTTACAATGCTATAGGTACTCGTATACACGTTTCCATTCCATATACGTAGAATAGAGTTCACTGAGCCTCATTGAAGCATTGAACAATAATGGCTGGTCCTGTTCGCGCACGTTCGTGCCGAATAACTCGTATCGTAGCTGATCGCTTTATTTTCATATTATGCTTCATTTATTTAAACATGCGCCACAAGAAATAATTTCCGTCTACTCACGAACTGTATCGATGTTTGCCGTCTACTCCAGCAGCAGGCTTTCAATATGCTTCACAGTCACGGTTCGTACGCGCATTCCAGTTAGTATATATTTCAGTGATACCACATGAATCACTTTTGTGTTATTTGAAAATTGGAGATTATTTTCGAATTTGAGAAGGAATATCATCAGAGAAACATACTAAATTTTGATACAATGGGGTCCCATACCATTTGTCTTTTATTTTTTTTTCTGTAAGAACAGGATAAAATAAGAATTTTAGTGCAAACGCGACTTAAAAATTTTACGTAATAAGCGAGATATGAATTTTTAAAGTTCAAGAATTTGTGCGTGACGTAGCAGGTACTAACAAGTGATCGACAAACAATGGGACAAACTGTTAGTTATAGAGGGAATAATTTTTTTCATATTTGCATAGCTGAAATGTTTGTATATAAAAACTTATACGTTATATTCATGACGAAATTATTATTAAGTATAAATAACGTAAATAATAAGCATTTTTTTCCTAATAAATTATAGAACATTGAAACAGTTTGACAATATTATTACACAAAGTATGACGACGGATGGCGCTAGTGTTGGCTGTTTTGAAGTTTCAATATTAGTTTAATTAATATTATTATTAATTTAATTAATATTACAAATTGATTTAATTATAAATATATTATTATTGTTAATATTACTAGATGTTATAATTAAATAAATTCATCAAACACAAAATTGTTAAATGTTTTGTTAGGTAATAGAACAACATGACATTTCATATTCTTTTAAAGGTGACCATTGCAGACGCGCGAATCTCCTTTTTAAAATCAGGCGACCAATCAAATTCTTAGTACCTAACGCTTCATACCCAATTAGTAATCATCTTCAATCGCTTATAGTTTGTGACCTAGTCAATATTTAAAGAAAAAATTTTCACTAATACTCATTAATTTATGTATATTTTCGTCTTCTTATTTAAGATAGTTAAAATATGACTATGGTATAGGACCCCATTATGTGCATAGGCCCGGATTGTACAATGACATTCAACTTGTCATTTGTCATGTTAGTTCCAGAATGTGGTGATAGAGCACATTACAGAAGCGCTGCGTACTACTAGTTAATAAAGTCACTAGATATATAAAGTACCGCAATTGGCCGCCATATTGTGTCTAGCTTACGCGCCAAATTTAAAATGAATTATCTTGAAACGAGTGCGTTATTACAAAGAAAAATAATCGGCAGTGAAATAAATCTATGAACGTAATTAATTAATGTTGATTTTATGTTCATAATTTTTATAATATGCATATATATAAGTACAAAACATAACGGATCAAAATTATAAAGAAAATAAAAAATAAGTACAATTAAGGTTAATTTTCTTCAGGTCGTTTGACATGATGACAGCATTGACGCTAAAGTCCCCAGATATAGTGACTTTTATAGGCACAGCCAACTACAACTAGACCCTGATTGGCCTGATTCCGCCATATTGTGCCTAAAAACGTTCTTCTCTCTCTGACACATTGGTACAATGAATTGCGGTACTTTATATATCTAGTGACTTTACTAGTTAAGCTAGTGAACCTGTTTGGAGGGTACTGACATCTTTCAATCTCTTGTTTACTTTGTAATATTTTTACTTAATTTCTCTTATATTTGTGTTATTATACAAATTTAAATGTTTTGATCGTTTTCATCTATCTAGTATTGATATTTAAACTTTTGATGGTAGGTAATTACTTACAAGGTTATGTAATAATTTCATTGTGATATTTTTATATCATTTCAGTTTCATTGAATATTCAATAACATCGTAGTTGTTATTATATTATTATTATAAACCTATGTTTATTTAAAAATTAAAAATAAAGTGAAATTACACAAAAATATGACAAAGTAAACACGAGATTGACATATCTCAATACCCACCATGCAAGTTCACTATTTAGTCGCCAGCGACGCTGACTTCTAAACTTGCGTCGCGATCGCGAATACTTCATTTCACGTAAGAAAAAGCGTTGGTTCAGGTAGGGATATAAATTCTGTGCTTTGATTAGTCAGAATGTTAACGTAATTCACAAAAGCGAAAAAAATATAACTTGTCAACTGTCACGTATCAAATAAAATCGACAGGCCTCGTATATTTAAAATTTAAAAATATGTGTATTATTGACAAAGTTTGGTTTCACGAATTTAAATTCTTTATTTAATGCATGTAAAAACGGTCGGCTCTCACGCGCCATCTGCTATTTTCTTACGTGAACATATACTTAACGCCGATATCAATATGTCAAGAATAAATTGAGAAATTATCACACCTACTATACACCGTGATTTGCACCAATAGAAAATAAATAGATATTATTGTTCTGTATATGCAGTTAAAATTTCATGAGATTCCTATGACGAGTACAGGGAAAATTTGTTTTCCCCTAAACTTTTAGTTGGTAACGTTGTCGCTAAATGTCAAATTCTTCAAGGCCTTCAAAATTGTAACTGTTAAAATATCATTATGTGTGAAAATCGAGTTATTGAAAGAGCATCTTATGCAAAAATTAACAAAGAATATAAACAATTTTGTAAAAATCCCAAGGCAAGATTACCTTTAATTCGTTTATACTACGGACCTCACGAACATAATGGATTCATCAAACACAAACCTCAAAAGCTACATGGGCTTGCTGGTAAAGAACATTAATATTTTATATCATTCACATTATTCA
Organism: Ophonus ardosiacus; assembly: GCA_943142095.1. NCBI lineage: Eukaryota > Metazoa > Arthropoda > Insecta > Coleoptera > Carabidae > Ophonus > Ophonus ardosiacus. Next base: position 22,715,736 of record OW964829.1, on the reverse strand, counting down.
TAATTCGTAATAAAAAATAATAATAATTTTATTAGAAAAGAATTTGAAAATTACATGGTCCATTGTAATTAAAGTAAAACATAAAAATAACTTGTGCTCAGCGTGCATTACCCGATGAATTTATTTTTTTCAATTGACTTGAAAAGTGTCTTTCAAAGTGACCTTACAAGTATATTTACACGATTAAGGGCCGTGATATCCACCTCTTATTAAAGTTCCTAATAATTTTATTCTACTATTAAATATTTTTTGTGTATTTCCACCTACAAATAAAATTTATCTTGCTAATAAATTTCGTTATTAGCAGAATAAATAATAGGAACTTTGAGGTGCTGGTAACTATTATGAAAAGAAAAAAAAGTGTAAAAATGGATTTACTAGAATTAGATAATCTCATAGAAGCACAGGAGGCAGATGATAAGATTATGAAATTGCGACGTACTTATACAGCACGAGTTAGAATGGACAATTTTGAAAAGTGGATGACACAGAATTTATTAACAGATTTCGGTTGTATTGTCTCGTGAAACTGTGTTATATAATATTCTAAATTTAATACGCACCGAAATCGAACATAAAAGTTTCGGGTAGGTATGTTTTTATTTTATTCAGGGCCGCGTTTATTTATGAGCTAAAAATTCCAAATTCTAAGTTACAGTAATGATAAATCTTGATTACAACAATGAAGAAACTTGAGTATAACAGTAATTATAGGTACTTGATTACATCAACAACTATACTTGGTAACAATTGATTATAGATACTTGATAACAACAGTAACTAAACTTGGTAACAATTGATTACAAGTACTTGATACAACAATAACTGAATTTGATTACAACAAAGATTAAATTTGTTTAGAACACTTATTCAGTGTTTTTATTTTCTATTATATTTGCATGTTTTATACAAATATCAACTAATAATCTGGTTTCATTAGCTGATCGTACTCTTTTCGAATCCATATTGACACTACAATTATATAATTCGTAATCCGCACTTAAAATAAATCTTGAAAAAAAAATCTGATGTGGACACCACATGACTTCCTTGTACGCCTGTTACACTATACATATTTTGTTATTAATTAAAATATGTATAATAACAGACCCAATCATAAAATTGCACGTATTTGACATAATTTGACATTGACATTAAATTCTTTATTTTTTTGTTATTTCTTGTCCTAATTCATAGCAAACTTAATTACAGAAACCAAAAAGTACATAATGTTTAAATTTAAATATCTCGCTTATACAAAGAACTAATTTAATCATACTTCAAGTTTTCGACGCAAAATTCAATTCTCTAAAACTTTTATTTGAAGCATTTATTGTTAAATTCAAAATAACACCATTTTTTTCAAGAAAAACTGATAATAGTTTCAAGTAAAGTATCACTTCCGGTTAGACTATTTTAACCAAAGTCTATTATATTATTTCCATTGATATAAAAGTATTATATACCAAATTTGAAAAGTTTTGGATTATATTTTAATATAGTTTTCCAATAAAATCTATTATAGGTTTCAAGTAAAGTACCACTTCCGGGTATACCATTTTAACTAAAATCTATTATGTTATTCCCATACCAAATTTGAAAGGTTTTGGATTATATTTTAATATAGTTTTTCATTAAAATCTACTATAGGCTTCAAGTAAAGTACCACTTCCGCGTAGACCATTTTTACTAAAATCTATTATGTTATTCCCATTAATATAAAAGTCTTATATACCAAATTTGAAAAGTTTTGGATTATATTTTAATATAGTTTTCCATTAAAATCTATTATGGGCTTCAAGTAAAGTACCACTTCTGAAAGTTATGCAATGACCAAAAACGGAGGTGCACAACTAGATGTTATAACAGTCCTAAATACAAAATTTTAACTTTCTACGGCTTCCCGTTTTTCAGTTATGCGAGACGTACGTACGTACAGACGTCACGACGAAATTAGTCAAAATGGATTCAGGGATGGATATTTCCGTTGAAATCTGGAAACCGAATTTTTTCGCGATTACAATACTTCCTTTACTTCGTACAAGGAAGTAAAAAACCGCGATAGATCATCGGTTGTGGTGTGGTTACATTTTGGCGCAGGACAGATGAGTAGTAGTAGTTTCAATAACTATTTTAAATTTGTCAAGTTGAGGTTAGCTGTCAGCAGGTTCGTTTTTCCAGTGCGGTGTCGTGAACATTGTAACCGCGGTTAAACCGTAACCATTTTCAGTGTTTACCGTGGTTTAATTTCGGAATACACTACAAATATGAGTAAACATACGTCAACTCAGGTTGTGAAAACGAAAGTAACTAGTTTTCGTGCTACCAACTTTAAAATATTTTCTTTATTATTCTAGTAACTATCTAATAGCTATCTGGCAAATAAATTGTGCATGATATACATAATAAATTAATTTAGCTACTAACATATTTATTCTTCAGATAGCTTTCAAAAACTTTAATCGGAGGTGGATATCACGGCCCTAAGTGTTTAGTGAATTAAAGTATCTAAGTTCTAAGTGTCAAAAGTTAAATTATACCAACATAAATTAGTCATTGACTTTACATCACTTGAAATTTTCGTACTTATCCATCCACGATTTCAATTCTTTATCCCATTTTGTCATTTTTCAGTTTAATATCAATCAGTTATAACACTACTTGTATGCATCAAAAATATAAACGGAAATGACATTTGACAATTACTTAACAGTCAAAACTTACAGAGACCTTTAAGAAAAAGTAGCGCATGTTCCAGTTTTTCTTTAAAAGTTCATTCATTTATTCTACTTGCACTCACGTCATTGTGCGCGAGAGAAAATTGTTCAAGTCATTTGAAAAGAAAATCTTTATCGTGTATTGAACGCTTTATTATGCTTCATTTTACGTAAGAAAATAGCAGATGGCGCTTGAGAGCCGACCGTTTTTACATGCATTAAATAAGTATTTTAAATTTGCTAAACCAAATTTTCTAAATAACAAAAATATTTTTATATCTAAAATGTAAGAGTCCTAAATATTAAAAATTACGTCAAAATATGGTTAAATATCAACTAATTATACTGATTTTATTTGATAATTGACAGATGATATTTTTTCGTTTTTGTAAACTAGGTTAGCATTCTGACCCAACAAAGAGCAGAATTTATATCCCTATCTAAACCAACGTTATTTTCTTACTTGAAATGAAGTATAAACTATAGATACAAACCTACATAAGTTTATAATTTGCCAATTTTTTTTTAATATATCATCTTAAATATTTTAACTATTATTATAACAATAACAATACCATGTAAAATGTACTTGATATTGACATCTGTCAATCAGAATTATTTTAATATAGTAGCTGTTTTCATGGTTATACCAAAGCTGGTTGATTTATTAAATTTTATTTCTTTATAATTCTTTAACTCTGTATATGACAGGTTTCTATTTTACAAGTTACTTCTTATTCGCTCGTTTCATATAGTTGCTATGGATATTTATTTATTTCATTTCTACGCCGGCGGCGTAGAAATTAGCTATTTTTACTCCGGCGGCGTAGAAATGAAACTTCTACCTTGTGAATCAAGTCACAAAAGATGTCATTTTTATTACGTTTGAAGAAAAATGATATTTTTTACGCTTTTGTGAACTAGGTTAGCATTCTAATCAATCAAAGGGCAGAATCCAATGCTATTTTCTTACGTGAAATGAAGAAAACGAAGTTAAATATCATTTTCCGGCACTTTATGTTACTATAAATATTAAATATTATTTTATTCTCTATACGGTTTGACTACACTTTATACTTCATATTCAATGGATATCGCCCCAAGTTGCACTATACACTACCTAACTTAAAAATAAAGTTACTAAAAACATCCAACAGCTGTCAAATTTAAATTGATAATCTACAAATTGAAATATAAACAGTGTATATATAACGAAATAACTTATTATAAAATAGCAGACTTACATATAGATCAATCCAGAACAAATGAATTTCGTGAGGGGCAACTGTCAGAAACATAGGCGCCGACTTTTCATATTGAACACGGGTGCACAAAATAATATAAAAAAAAAATCTGTTGTGGCTAGCACAATACCTCTCGCCATTTCCGTTTTGTTACATAAGTATCGAATTTAACATTTCTTAGTAACACAAATAATTCTAATTAAATCGTTGCTTTGAACTTATTTATTATTACTTGCTTTATGTGTGTTTATATATTACGCTAAGGCTAAGGTTTTGATTTATTAAGTAAACATGTCCCGAAGTGTGGAGGTTTATTATGTTGTAGAACGTGTATCACCTAAATAGGGAAGATAGGGGTTTTCTACATTAAATATGAGAAAATATACACAGAAAGTTGAACAAATGACTCTATTACTTTCCAATATGTTTTCCTAAACTCAATGCATAAGTATGCTGATAACTACGTTCAAATTTACCGCCATTCTCCACAGCGACAGAGGCGCACTACACAAGTCTGCAACCTTCGACCATATAACTATAGACACGTAATGGAGGCATTTGTTTTGAAGTGTAAGTGTGCGTTGCGGGGAAGGTGCCCATATGTGGTGTTTTGTTGGTTGCAGGTTTGTAGAAGATAAAGTGCGTTGCAGGTTACATACGGGTAAGTATTTATTATATTAGCCTTAGAAAAATGTTTGAGACATTAAATATAATATTCCAATACGAATTATTTAAATATAAAATTTATATTCTTGCTATTTTTATTATCTTCTCTTTTAGAAAAGGATAGACTTTATAATGTAAAATAAGATTTAGTAAAAAAATCTGATGGTTTTATGAAATAAGGATTAGTTTATTTTCATAAAAAAGTTTTATTATTGGCAATCGATTTCGTCGCAACGGACATCATCAGGCCACAGCTGTAATACAATATATTTCTAATTATAATTTGAAGAAAAAACATATAAAATTTTTAACATATGAAAAGTAATGTTATACAGAATTATTTAAAAAAAAAAAAAAAACAAAAAAAAAACAAAAAAAAAAATTTTATGTTTTTTCTTCAAATTATAACTAGAAATATATTGTATTACAGCTGTGGCCGAAATCGATTGCCAATAATAAAACTTTTTTTATGAAAATAAACTAATCCTTATTTCATAAAACCATCAGATTTTTTTACTAAATCTTATTTTACATTATATATAATTAAAGTCTGAAAATGGAGTCATTTATACGAATCAGGATAGACTTTATGTAGATTTTAGTAAATTTGTGTATAACTACTAATATTTAACATAAAAAATAATGTGTGTACATAATACATACATAAATGTACTACATGTTTTGCTAAAATTGATTTTCTTAATATTTCATGTTTCTTAGCTTGAAGCTATGAAGATAAATTTAAAATAATTATTGTTCTATTTTCGGTGATAGAAAATGTTTCAATATTACTAGTTTTACATGCTGTTAGTAGATTTTTTTGTTAAATAACGATTATTTTTTCCGTTTGTATATTGTATATAATACTAACTACTACTATTATTATTAATTTTAGCTATTTATTAAAATTAATATTTTCATTTGAGCAATTAATTTAAAATAATGTTTAACTTTTTAAATTTTAGATATTAAAAATAGTAACAATATAAATTTTATATTTAAATAGTTCGTATTGGAATATTATATTTAATGTCTCAAACATTTTTTAAAAGCTAATGTAATAATGCTTACCCGTATGTAATCTGCAATGCACTTTTATATCCTACAATCTTGCAACTAACAAAACACCACATATGGGCACCTTCCTCCTTCGCCGCACCGCACACTTATACTTCAAAACATTGTATAACCTAACATAGCCAATTACGTATCTATAGTTATATGGTCGAAATCTGCAACCTATTGCATGAGCATGAGATCTGTCAAATGTACAAATCCAGATGCTTGCAAATTGTTCACCAGTTACACAAAAGATGGCACTCAATCGTAAACACCTGGCTACATCTATCTATTTAGAATTGTTTGTGCATATAAATTATAACGCAACTGGTGTGATGAAAGATAAAATACATTATAAATATTACATATTGAAATAATACAGTTATTTACAATGGAGAAAAATCTTACGGGTGCACTGCACCCGTGAGTATCATGTTACGGGTGCATGAGCACCCCTGTCACCCGCGTAGTCGACGCCTATGGTCAGAAATAAATTTCATACATAATTTACTTAATGATGGAGCCATGAAAAAAATTATGTTTTAATTTTATGCATGAATTGTATCAAAATGAAAATGTCTCGATATTTATTATAAGACATAATAATTAAATCATTTTTAAAAATATTCAAAAGTGAGGTTAAAATCACTCCTGTGGTGGGCAGGTGACGTCATTCGGGAATGGTCTATTGGTATTTGGTAATGACGGTAAGAATAATTAGAATTAAAGTGACAAGAAAAGTTCATAATGTTTTTCAGCGATTCCTCGCCATATCACATCCTTGAGCAATATTGTTGAACTTCCATCAACTTCAAGGGCCGTACATGGCAATACTTCAAATTCTGATATAATTGCACATAAGGAGAATATAAAATTGCATAGTTTTTATTTAAATGCCAAACGTGAAAATTTTCACTTGAATGTTTATAACTAGAGATGCATTCGGGCCGGGCCGGCCGGGCCTTGAGGTTTGGATCGACTCGGCCCGAAAATGAAAATTACCGGCCCGACTCGAAGATCGACTCGACAAAAAAATAGCTAGCCCGGGTCGAAAATTGACTCGAAATCGGGCCGGGCTTCGGGCCGGGCCAAAGCACGAAATTGGGTGCATCCGGCATTCCTAATGTTGATTTTTATGTTAAGGCGAAATGTTTAACTTTTTTCGTGTCAAACTTATAAAAAACCTCTACATTCTTATAACTTTCAACATTAGTTAACATAAGTAGTTAAAAAAGAGACCCTTCTAGTATAAGTTTGTTATAAAAATTACAGACCTACGAGTATTTAACACTTTGTTTACCAAAGAATTTAAATAAATTTTTCATAAATCTTATATAAAAAAATATAATTTACATAAGGATTTTTTTATCTAACTTTGTTTCTGCTCAAAAATAGGACAAGAAATCATTATGGTAGGAACAAACATCAGTTTTATTTAAGTATACGAGTAATAACAATAATAATAGCAACATCACAATATAATTATTTTGCTTTAATGAATAACCTTGAATTCTTGAAGTAAAATAATACATTTTTATTTAATAATATGTGAAGTGTGTTGTTATTAAATCATTTTGATCCTTTTTAACTTCATCCATTTTCATTAAAATATTAAGGAAACTGTGCATTTGATTGTACTATAAGATTTTTCGGGCCGGCCCGAAAAGCTCGAATTTTCGGGGCGGGCCAAAATCAAAAGTCCGACTCGCCTCGATTTTTGAAAATGATTAGCCCGATTCGGTCCGATAAAAAATATCTTCGGCCCGGCTCGATGATCGACTCGAAATCGAGGCGGGCTTCGGGCCGGGCCGGGCCAAAGCTCGAAATCGAGTGCATCTCTATTTATAACAAAAAGTGAACAAATACGAAAGTATCCATAGTAACAGAGCAATTGAACTCAGCAACCGTCCTTCACGTAAAATATTTATAATTATTGTAACGTGAAGTTGTAATTATTTTATTTAAATACGTATGTTTGAAGAAAAAATATAATGGGTCATTCGGAGTAAAAGTGTCATTGTGTGCCTCGCATGAAATTGTCCGACTCGCGTACCGCTCGTCGTGCAAACTTACATACTCGCTACACAAAGAATCACTTTTACTCCTAATAACACAATATACTATTGTCAGCTGACTATTATCAAACAAAATTGACAAAATTAAGTGATATTTAACCATATTTTGATGTAATTTTATAATATTCATGGCTCGTACATTTTACAGTAAGACCCCTGAGTGACTAAAGATACGTTTCTCTTTCTATATCAAACCTTAGAGTTTTATGTACAATAGAATCTAAAAACCTAATAAATATAAATAAATATTTTTATTTGTGAAGTAGGATAACAATATTAAATGACAAATTTGCCATGATAACAAAATATTCACTCTGGTTTTTGCAAATGTAGAACGTTTATAGTAATTTACGTAACAAGACCTGAAAGTGATACTTTACTGGGTGAGCAAGCATATTCCAGAGCGAGCCGTAGGCGAGCTTTGGAAACTTGTAAGCCCAGTATAAACACTTTCAGGTCATGTTGGGTACAATATTTTTTTGCGATCCTGAAAAAAGAATAAAAACGTGTTATTTTATTTTTTACTGCGAGCAAATAAGAAATAAACAAACAACTAATCTCCATGGAAACATTTAGCTTTACCGGTCCCGGGATCGGTAAAGTACTTTCCGATCCCTTATAGACAACTTTCGGAGCTAGCTCAGCAAAGAAGGACTTTCCGGTCTAAACAGTGATCAGAAAGAGATCATTTTCTGGGCGATCGCGAAAAAAAAAATTTTAATTCCTCGGTGCTCGGCAACCAGCTACTAACGAATCCTTGTTACTAAACAACGGTTTTACAGCCTTAAAACTAACAACCGAGCTAACAACTAAACTTCAATTTTACTCACTATCGCAGATAAAAATAATATTATTATTGACAAAGTTTGGTTTCACGAATTTAAATTATTTATTTGATGTATTTGAAAACGGTCTGCTCTCAAACGCCATCTGCTATTTTCTTACGTGAAATTAAGGACGATCGTATTGACAATTTGCGAATGTAGTTTATATTTATACTGCAGTATATTAAATTAATAATTTTATTAATTTAAATACATACTTACGTATTTACTAACGCTGCAAACTGTTCCATTGCAGAAAACTATTGCTTTATTTACTATTTTCTTTTTAAAATGTCACTATTATTAATTTGAAGTGATTAGTTTTTTGACAGTGACATTTTCTGTCAGTTACATTCATTTGACATATGAACTGTGTAACAAAGGAATTGTGTTTATCTTAGGCTTCGGGACTAATAAAAAAAAATATTTTTAAATTTATCTGCAAAATATATAGAAAAAGTTTTAATGTATTCCTGTAGAAAATTCAATAATCTTTAATTTTCATAAGAGATAAAATGCGAAAAAAATGGCATTTAATGATATTTTTTGAAGAAAAACCATTATGAGCGTCAGGTAAAGTGCCATTTCCGGTTAACCGATTTACACCAAAATCTAATGGCTTCTTTTCATATTAGAATAAGATAGAAATACAAAGTTTCAGAATTTTCTGAATGATAGTATTTGAGTTAGAGAGAAGACAAAATCCCTACACATACACACATACATACATACATACATACACACACACAAACATACATACACATATACACATACAGACATCATCGTGAAAATGTTAAAATTGGATTCTAGGGACCTTAAACCGTGGTCATTTACTAAAATTTCGATATGTGATTTTTAGCACAATCCTTATACCTCCCTTTCCAAGGGTAGTGGGAGGTAAAAATATTATTAAATTTATCTGTAAAATATATAGAAAAAGTATTAATGTATTCCTGTAGAAAATTCAATAATCTTTGATTTTCATAAGACATAAAATGCGAAAAAATGGCATTTAATTGTATTTTTTGAAGAAAAACCATTATGAGCTTCAGATAGAGTGCCATTTCCGGTTATCCGATTTACACCAAAATCTAATGGCTTCTTATCATATTAGAATAGGATAGAAATACAAGGAATTTTCTGAATGGTAGTATTTGAGTTAGACCGAAGACAAAATCCCTACACGTAGGTACACACATACACACATACAGACATCATCGTGAAAATGTTAAAATTGGATTCTAGGGACTTTAAAACGTGGTCATTTACTAAAATCTCGATATGTGATTTTTAGCATGATCCCTATACCTCTCTTACCAAGGGTAGCGGGAGCTAAAAATCGTGTAGCTTCAAGTATCTTTGATGATCTTCCGGCCACACAAATTTTCGTAGGGTTCATCGTTCATCCCTGCCACATTTCTTAGAAATTTCAAATGATCGTCGACGGTAAATCTTTTTCTCTCAATTTTAAACATTTTAATTTTATCCAATTAAAGGAACAAATAGGAAACTGTCACATTTTTATGACAGCTCTCTTCTGAACCCAAAACAAAAAGATTGTGACATTTTAAAATAAAATGTGCATACACAAACGCAACGTTACGTTTGCCTGTGGTACTAGGAAATAGGGAGATTTTGAGTAGAGTATGTGAATAGGATGTTATTGCAACTTCTAAGATGAAAGAACGTAAACGTTAACGTTATGTAGAAAACACCTTATTTTAAAAATAAGGAACTTTCAGTTTCAATGTTTACCGCTTTTGATTAGTGTAGTCACGCTAACGTTAACGCTAAAAGCAACAGAAACGAAGTTACAGCCGCACTTTTCACCGAAACATAACCTCAACACATAGAGAACGTGTGACGTTTCCATCTTTTCATCGCACTTCGCACATAACATATCTCCTTATATACAATTAACATGAACTTTATTAGTACGCATGAGCATTCGGTCTGTCACGTGACTTTAAAGTGCACGTTATTCTTACATTGAAGCTGCAATAATTCTCTAATATTCCGTCAACGTTAGATAACGGTCGTATAAAATAACGGCTTTTCAAAGGTTTAGATTTTACATTACGTTGAAATCATACGCACGTTAATTTTAACGTTCGAATGACAGTTGTTTAAATATTTGTCATTTTCATTGTATTTTGGTAAATAAATAATAATAATAATAATAATAATGTTTATTACTCAACAGGAAATACATCCCTTTTACTGAATAATATCACAAAGAAAGATTTACATACATAAGTGAGAATAATAATTGTATATACAAATAGTAAATTACAGACATGGAAAATATTTATGACATCGAAAGATTCAATTTCTCTTTAAATTCCGTAAAGTTATAACAAAAATCAAGTGTAAAACAAACAGTATTATATGAACGACACATTTTGTTAATGGGTGAATTGAAATGATAATTTGTTCTTGAGAAATTACAGACCAACGTGTTTTCATTTCTAGTATTACAATTGTTTACATAAAAATTAAGTTTCATCAATAAATTTGAATCATCAATCAAATAATTTACAATTTTATATTAAAAAAGTATTGTGTCTTTAAAATGTCTGTTTTCAAGAGATTCTAAATTAAAATGGTTTAACAAAGTGTTGGTGGTTACATTCAGACCATTGGTGGAATAATTTGTAATAAATAACTTGACAGTACTTTTTTTGAATAGTTTCAATAGAATCAGTGAGATATTTCTGTAATGGATTCCAAATAACTGAGCGGTAATTCAATTTACTAATAATAAGTGAGTGAAATAAGGTGTTATAAGATATTATATTTTTGAAATCATGAGTGGCGCGAAAAATAAACCCAAGTAATTTTGAGCACGAACTCACTAAAAACTCTATATGGTGAACAAATAATAATTTTTGATCATAGAAATATACCTAGATCTTTAACAATAACTACACGGTTTAATACTTCACCATTCATTGTGTATTAGGCATTCCAGAACACGTGACTATTTAAAGGTCCAATATGGCGGCAGAGGGCAAACATTGCGCTGTTTCATTCCTTGTTTTGCTGTTGTTTGCAATAATTGTCAGTAATTCTACGTGATCGTGTGTGATTGAATAGTTGGCGTATTCCATGATTTATTCTTTTGTATTTATGCCATTAATTGGTAAATATATTTTTAGTAACATATGTGTAAATTAACTGTAATATAAATTTGTAGAATACAATACACAGAAATCTAATTATATTTAGATATTATTTTATTAGGCAATATGTCCATAATTTAGTATAATTTACTAATCTTACTTTAGCATTTTAACTAATCCGAAATAGATAATATTTTGTAAAAATCGTTAATTTAAATATGCAAATGGTTACTTTAATTACTTATTTTATTCTACTGTACTTTTTCTTCATTATGTTTGTCCTACAATTTTTGGTAAATTTATCTAATGAATTAGGTAATTAAATAGAAAATTTAAATACATATTTAGTTCATTTCTTTATTTATATTTAGTTCAATACTTACTACGATATAAACGTAATCATTTCATCTAATGTTATATTTAATTTTACTATAATTTGTTATTACAAATTTAGAAAACTTAACTAAATCATCTTACATATTTTAATGAAACATATTAGAATGCTGAAAAATAAGGAATTTAGTTAATTTAACTACAATTTAAATATTTTTTCTTTCTGTCTATCTGTAATAAAATTTCATATTTATTAATGATGGAGAAGGAGTGTCCAGATGTAGGACATCGTTATAGGGAGAAAATAGAAACTATTAACTACATAGATCCGTTCACAATTTCTGACCAAAATGTGGATTTTGGAATAGATGCTGTATCCCCAGTCTCCAGTGTCAAGTATGGATATTGTGTCGTATTTAGTATTAATACACAGTAGTTATACTGCACAGCAAATGATAGCTTACAAATCCCTGGAAGTATATAAATATTTTGAAGCAAGATTTACAAAAATAGGCTGCATCAAATTGGATAACGTTTTTGTTCCAATTGGAAAAGTAAAGTTTCACTACACACATACAAGTAACGATTATTTAAAGATTACTTTATTTCCAGGTTCTGTTCCTAAGATTAATTTTATCCATAATTGACTCACATTTTACGCTCCCTACAACTGTACAATGGGATGGGACCTAATATTCTCTAGTGCCTATAATAAGATCTAAGATATAAACAAATAACACTATTTTCACTGTCACTTATCTAAAAATACCGTTAAATTTTCGAACTTTGGTGTAATTTAAATGAATTGGTTAAAATTTTAATGGTGCATAAAACATTATATGTAGGGTATTTGTGTTTTTGTTCCGTTTTATCCACTCCAGAAAATTAAAGATTCGAACTTTTTTTCATTCTTTGGTGGATAAAACGCTTCTTAAAACAAATAAATAACTATTGTCAATACTTACTAAATCCCTATATACTACAATATTTATAAAAATCGTCCACAAATCACGGTTTAGCACAAGTAAAGTTCTTACTTTAACATGTGAAATACTTATGACAGCTCAATGTTTGCCCTCTGCCGCCATATTGGAACGAAGTGTGACGTAGTGTTGGATTGCCTAATTGAGTGGTAATAGGGTTATTTTTTCTTGTGAAGGTAATTATTTGACATTTGCTCAAATTAAAATGAAGTGTTTAAAACTTGTTGTAGTTAATTACTTTTACTATTATCAAAAACTAATGGAAGAATTATTTAATGTTGCTAAATATCTTGATTTCTGTGCTTAAAACCGCACGTCTGAAGTAAAAACTTCTACTTTATTGTAATTTTTCATACAATTAATGTCAGCTCTTAATGTCTTAACAACTATCTTATGTTTCGTGTGTACTTGATATTTTAATTACGATCGAGCTGCCATATTTTTGACATTTCTACATGATTGCACGTCAGAAAACGTTTCATTCGATACCAAACACGACAACTTCTTTGCAGAAAACAAAAGCCGATCGAGCTGTTAAGTTTTTGACATGGCAGCCCTTGATGATACCTCTCATTTGATTCCAAACACGACATGCCTGACGACATGGTTCTGACAGCTTTATGCTAAAAAGAAAAATCGATCGAACTGTCAAATTGTTGACATTTCTGCATGGTAGCCTTTGACGATACCTCTCATTTGATACCAAACACGACATGGTTTTGACAGCTTTATGTTAAAAACAAAAGTCGATCGAGCTATCAATTTTTTGACATTTCTGTACGATACCTCTCATTTGATACCAAACACGACATGGTTCTGGTATAAATAACAAAAGCCGATCGAGCTGTCAAATTTTTGCTGTATCTGCATGGCAGCCCTTGACGATACCTCTTATTTGAAATCAAACACGACACTTTATGTAAAAAAAGCCGATCAAGGTTTAATTTTTTTCACTTGTATATGATTGGTAACATGTATTTTTTTTTTTTTCATGCAGTTATATCAAATTTTTACTATATTATAAACGACAGTATGAAAATTAGTGTATAAACTTCACACTAATGTATTTACTTACAGGGTATTAATACTAAGTCGTTACACCCAGAAATGGTAGTTGGAACTCATTACAACAACTTTTCTTGGTTCCAATTTTTGAATTGTCCCGGTTCGTATTAATGGAGTTCTTTTGTTTTTCGAAAAATCGTCATAACTCCTTTATTTTAAAGACTATTGAATTTTTCTTCATTCAAATTTACCTTTAGACTCTCTAAAACATTTGGCATTTATATTTTTTTTTTTTTGTAATGGTAATCGATCAAAAATTTCAAAACAAGATTTTTTGATAACCACCCCATCGATTTTCGAAAGTAAAAACATTTTTTTATAAAATCCTTAAACTATTTACTGCAACATTTGTCCTAAACATTTTTTTCAATCTATTCCAAAAAAGTTTTTATTCATTTAATTGACTTATAAGTACCGTGTGTTCAAAAATAATCCTAAGTCGGAGTAGTTTACAGAAGAGGATATCAGGCTAGCTATAAAATCTTTAAATAATAAACTAGCATCTGGTATAGATCAAATTCCAGCTTTCTTGATAAAAGATTGCTCTAATATATTAGTTTTTCCACTATTAAAAATTTTTAATCTTTGTCTTTTTAGTCCAGCCAATGGAGACCAAAAAATACCTTTGCCTTACAAAAGGTGGGGAAAAACGATTTTAACATATGTTGTTTGGGTCAAGACGGAGATGAAAAATTCAAATTTGTGACCTTGAGGAGGCTTGGCGAGAGCCGCCATCTTAGATGAAAGGTGCAAAAAATGAGTTTTTTGCTATTATATCGAAAACAGTGGCCTATATCAAAATTTTACAAGAATACAAAATTGAAGCTCGTTACCTTTTGTACAAAAAGGGTTCTTGCATTTTTTACCTAGAATAAACTCTCAAAGAGGAATGTTCAAAAATAGGTACCCGGAACAACAATTTATGAAAGAATATTTAATGTGTAATGCAAACTGTTATAAATAACAAAATATATTAGAATAAGTATTAAAAGCTTAATATTGTGTATATTTTGAGTGATTAAATATTCTTTCATAAATTGTTGTTCCGGGTACCTATTTTTGAACATACCTCTTTGAGAGTTCATCCTAGGTAAAAAATACAAGAAACCTTTTTGTACAAAAGGTAACGAACTTTAATTTTGTATTCTTGTAAAATTTTGATATCGGCCACTGTTTTCGAGATAATAGCCAAAAACTCATGTTTTGCACCTTTGATCCAAGATGGTAGCTCTCGCCGATTCTCCCCAAGGTCACAAATTTGAATTTTTCATCTCCGTCTTGTCCCAAACAACATATGTTAAAATCGTTTTTTCCCCACCTTTTGTAGGGTAAAAACCTCTATTGACTGGACTATAAAATCAAGTTATTTTCCAGAGGTATGGAAAGAAACTAAGGTTTGTCCAATTTTGAAATCTGGAGAAGATTCTAATATTCAAAATTATAGACCAGTTGCTTTCCATTCGAATTTTGCAAAAGTTTTCGAGATTGCATTAGATAATAATATATTGCCACAAATTAGAAGTTTTATTTCGCCGCTGCAACATGGGTTTATGGCGAAAAGATCAACCCTTACAAATTCGTTTTTTCAATATACGTCAGAAATTTTAGATAATCATGGTCAAGTAGATGTTGTTTATACTGACTTTTCCAAAGCGTTTGATCGCATCGATCATTGTATTTTAATTCAAAAGCTGCAATATTTTGGATTTAATGAGAACTTATTAAATTTATTTATGTCATATTTGTATTGTAGACCTCAACAAAATTTTACTCTAACACATTTATAGGAAAGTCAGGAGTTCCGCAAGGGTCAGTTCTTGGGCCATTAATGTTTCTTTTATTTATTAATGATCTTCCAGATGTTTTAACTAGTTGTAACATGCTTATGTTTGCAAATGATGTGAAATTGTTCCAATCAATTAAATCTCTTGAAGATTGTTAACAACTTCAGTCAAATTTAAATAATATACAAGACTGGTGTACTCTTAATAAGCTACACTTAAATATAAAAAATCTGTTGTGGCCAGCACAAGACCTTCCGTCAATTCCATGTATTTTGTACAAATCCCATACCAAAAGGTCCTTGGAACAGATTCTATATAATATCATGTAAAAACACATACTATTTTTTTAGAAATTGCATACCAAAAGTTCATTTGAAAAGGTTCTATAAATCCAATAAAATTATAACATAAACTACACTAAGTAATGTCCTTCCATCTTCTCTTTGGCCTTTCTCTGCGTGTCACTTGTGAGCAACACTATGACATACCAATTTTAGAGCCTATACTTTTTTTCCATATTTGGTTTTGCACTTGCAACTGACATCTGTCAATTAAATTTTTTGGAATAATTATGTCAGCTGTTTCCATGATCAGCAAAGCTGACTAATTTTTGAAAATTAATTTCTTTATAATGCTTTAAATTTACATCTATTAAATATGAAGGAAAATGTATAATCAAACTGTATAGAGAAGAGTATTTTCTTTAATATGTATAATAACAAAATGTCAAAAAATAATATTTAACTGCGTTTTTTTAAGAAAAACTGTTAAAAACTTCAAATAAGGGTACTTCCGGTGGATCAATTATAACCAAAATCTAATCAACTCTTCATATGGATGTACAGAAGAGGAATACGAAAGAATTATAATTTTTAGAATTGTAGTATTGGAGTTATCGTCGGAGAAAAATTTGTCACACACGGACACACACACACACGGACACACACACACACACACACACACACACGGACACACACACACACGGACACACACACACACACACATACAGACATCATCTTAAAAATGGTATATTCGTATTGTAGGGACCCTAAAACGTGTTTATTCATTAAAAACTCACCACCGAATTTTTTGACCAAAGACAATACCTTCCTTACCTATAGGTGACGGAAGGTAAAAAGTATCAAGTTATGACTTATACACGCAAACGTCAATTTATAGAGCATGACTATACTATAAACAATGAGCATTTGAACCGCCCGAATATTGTGAAAGACTCAGGTATTACTTTTGATCCAAAACTAACATTTGAATTCCATATTACCATTGCAGTGAATAAAGTTAATAAAACAGTTGGTTTTATTATACGTAAATCATTTAAAAACATAATTGCTTTGAAATCCCTCGTTTTCGCGCTTGTAAGATCTAGTTTAGAATATTGTTCTTTAGTTTGGTATCCGCGTTCCGATGGCTCGACATCAGCTATTGAAAAGGTACAGCGAAAAATTTTAAAGTACATGTGGTTCAGAACCTATAACTTTTACCCCGCTAGAGGATGTAGTCATCAAAAATTGCTTTATACTTTTGAATTTCATTCTCTTGCAACAAGACACTCTGATCAAAGCGTATCTTTCTTATAAATACATTCTAGAAACCCAAAGCTAATTCTAGTATAAAACAAAGGTCTCCAGTTTCACTATGTGTTCTAATTACGATGAAATTAGCAACGTTTGTAACATATTTAATTGTACATTAACCAATTTGCGTAATGTATGTTTATCATGAACTTTAAGATCAGATCTTATGCATGTGTATTTTTATTTGTGTATGTGTATATTCAATGTTTTTCCTTTTTTTAAGGCATTTTTTTTTTCTTTACCTGTTTTTGGACAGTAGTTTGTAAGGTTTAAAGTTAAATAAATAAAATAAATAAATACGTTTCTGTGTTTTTTTCTGAACACACTGCACTTATGCGAATGTGAGTCAAGTAAATGAATACATACTTTTTTTTTGGATAGATGAAAAAAAAATGTTTATGACAAATATTGTAGTAGATAGTTAAGGATTTTATAAATGTTTTACTTTCGAAAATCGATGGAGTGGTTATCAAAAAATCATGTATTGATATTTTTGATAGATCGCCATTTTGTCATTTGAAAAAATAAAAAATAATTGTAAATGCCAAATGTTTTAGAGGGCCTAAAGGTAAATTTGAAAGAAAAACTTTTTTCGATTGTCTTTGAAAAATGGAGTTATGACGATTTTTCGAAAAACAAAAGAACTCCAATAACTACGAATCGGGGCACCAAATCAAAAATTGGAACTAAGAAAAGTTGTTTGTTTTAATGAGTTCTATCATTTTCGGGTGTAACGACTTAGTATTAAAACCCTATATACCGTGAGTATTTTTTAACATGAAACATTGAGTTTGCCATATCCATGGTTACGTCTTGATATTTGATTGACAGCAATGTATTTGCCCGTTCCATTTAAAATGAAACATAGGGAACGAATCTGACAGAAGTATTATATTTAAATATTGTAAGAAATTTAGCGGAGTCAGAAAACCACTCGAGAGTACTAAACATATTTCGGGCACAAGGTGCACACAGTATTTTTTCTACATCTAAATTTAATTTTTAGAAAACAGGTATAATTATTTAAACAAAATTAACCTCTAATGACATCTTGTCAATATGACAGATAACCCTTGAATTTCCCTATAAGTTATGATTTGACATTTGATTGACAGCAATGTATTTATCTGTCTCATTTAAAATGACACATGGGGAATGAATTTGACAGAAGTATTATTTTTAAATTATAAAGAAATTTAGCCGAGTCAGAAAACCACTCGGGCACACTATATTTTTTCTACAACTAATTTTAAATTAGAATGCAGGTATAATTATTTAAACAAAATTAACCTCTATTGACGTCTTATCAAATGCCAAATTCGTTCCCTATGTTTCATTTTAAATGGAACGGGCAAATACATTGCTGTCAATCAAATGTCAAGTAACCATGGATATAGCAAACCCAATGTTTCACGTTAAAAAATACTCACGGTATAAAGGCATTTAGGAAAATTCTACCGGTGAACTGTTACCGGTATATACCGGTAAACAGCTGTTCATCAGTTTACAGCTACCGGGATAGATACTTTAAGAACACAAGTGATAAACTGGGTAGGTTTATAACCTATGACAAGCAGTTAAAAGATGAAACAGAACTGAAATTTAACGTAGTCAAACATTATCTCGTCTCGTCTTCTGTATTAACATAATTAACTTCTGAAATCTACTTCTGATTCCAACTTCGCTTGGTATCTCTACCTTTTTTTGAGGTTAGATTCTTCATTTACCGCATTTACCGACTGAATTACTCGATCCACAAATCATGGATCTGGCAGATGGATCTGGTAAATATGGTACAATTTTCGAACACGGTAACTATTAACCACTTGTGTTTTCGAACGCAGTCGGTAGGTGTGGTAACTACCCGGCCTTTATTAATAACGCAACGTAGGCTATGACCCGAAGACCGTGACGCGTCATGTTCGGCTCTCCCCGAGTTTAGCCGAATACCGTGAAGCGTCAGGCGTGACGGATTAGCTAAGTTCACTGTCCAGTAAAACATGTGCAAGGTGCGCCTAAAGAAGTTTCACTTCAAAAATCCTGTGGCCCTATTCAAGTTACTTTGAATCATGTTCCAGTATTCCAGCTAGACAAATTTTCGTAAAGGTTTATCTCTCTCATATTTCTTAGTAATCTCAAATTATCGTCAATGAATAATTCTCTCATTTTTTAACATTTTACGCGAATTAAGGAATAAATAGTAAATTTCAGACTGCAAACAAAAAGATTCTGACTATAGGATCACACTATACTACTATGGATAGGAATCTGCCATGTTACGTTTCAGCACTGTACTTAGCGCTAACTGAGGAGTGGAAGTCATGCATATAGATAACCCGTCACACATATTTAGACTCTTGCAATATTGTTTCAATATAATGTACTGTTATTTTAGATTTATTTAAAGTATAGTATATTACATCCGAGGTGGGAGATGTTTCATTACAGTCGAGGGCTTATGTATATTACCGAGAGGCGAAGCCTCGAGATAAGATAAAGCGCGAGGCTGTGATGAAAGTCCCACCGAGGTTATGTATCACAGACCATATACACTATTTTAGATAAGAAACGTACATTTTGACCATCGATACCGCATCAATGGCGCCATCTGGTGTATGGAAGCAAAATTAAATGTAAATACTCGGTCGGTAGAATCATATCAACAATTAATATTGCTATATTCGGTTTATTAATTACCCCTAATTAGTGCAATTTGAAGTTGAAGCAGTTTTTTCACAAAATACTACCATTGCGTACTATTTTATGAAAAATCTACTTCAACTACAAATCAGTCTTACAAAGATTACATAAAATAAGTAAAAAATAATGCATTTTTTAAATACTGTATTCATTTAGGAAAGATACAATACTAATAGCAGTTCATCCATGTTTAAAACTTCCAACCATTTGACAAATAAATCCCAATGAGTTAGAGGATGTCGAAATCTATAGTTTGTTATTCCTAAAATACGATTTTGTAATATGTTTTACTGGTATAAAAATATATTTTCACTTACCGGTAGCAGTACAGTTTGGTACACAATACTTTATTCGTGTCATCTTAAATATTAACAAGTTTTTTCACACAAAATAACTACTTTATAAGACATAAAAAAATAATCACAATGACAGTCAGAATTGTTTCAAATGAAAATGACAAATGTCAAAATACTCGCAAAAAATGAAACAAAAAAAAAATGACTCACTAATGATACTGGTGTCGCCATATCTAGTGTATGGAAGCAAAACTAAAAATGCTATCCCCCATTTGCATTTCCCGGGCCTGTTATGTATACTATTTTATTCACAATCATTTTTTAAAAAAAATTTTTCATTAATTTTATTAATATTTTTGACAGCTCTCTTAAAATTTGTTTAGCCTACTTAATTATAGGGATCTATGGCAATGTTGCTAGGCAACCCCTACGTAAACATTTCCAATCCAAGAGATGGCAGTGAAATCTGTTATTTCCAACCCAAGAGATTATTAAAATTAAGAATGACGTATTTCCCAACCTCCAAAAGGTTAGGAATCGGTATATTACTATTATTAGTATTTTATTATTATTATTGTAAATAAATAAATAAATATATCATCACGGCATATTACCCATTTCTGGGTGTGCCAATCTGCTTTATCGCTTTATTGTGAATAAAAAAATAACTATTTTTTTTTATTACTAAGAAAATGTTGCATAAACAATTATTTCAAACACTTTTTGATACATGTGAAACCGACTTATTCTCCAAGAAAGTATACAATATCTGTTTTTCAGCTTGTTTGGAAAAGTTGAACTTCGATGTAGAAAAAATCCCTTCCTCGCATCTTAATGTTCTGAAAATCGTAATTTTGGGCCATGACGCATATCAACGCAACATTAAGTACCTACACTTCAACATCGATTGCAGTTTCGATGAGATCTGCCAGTCAGTTTTGGAACAGGTCGAAGAAGCAACATACCGTTTGTATAGTGACAGCAACGTATCAAAGAACGTTTACCAATGGATTGATGACCAGATGCAAGATCTCAGTATTGATACATATACAGATTCTTTTGAATCTTCTTCTGAATTATAATGTATAAAAATATTTGAGAAAATTTGTAAATTATTATTTCATTTAAAATATTGCAATATCAGATATTTGTATTTGTATAAAATAATAATTATAATTAATATTGCGTTAATTTAAGAAATTAATACAAATATTTTCCGGTTATAAACAAATATATAAAATTAAAATCGTTCAATTTTATAATTACAGGATAAATACGAAAATTCACGATATGGGACAACAGGCTCAATTATTATCTGTCTGGTACAACCTAATGGATACCAATATGAACTTTAGAATACACACCGATTTTTCACACTTGACCGTTACGTCATAGTTTGATGTTCGTATATTAGATATACGTATTGAAGACAGAATGTAGGAAACCATAAGTAAGACAGAGATAAACATACAGGGTGGTAGTATGAAGAAGTGATTAAGGGTGATTAGCTAGGAGATGACTAGCAGTGTTTTAGCTCTGTCAATCGTTTATGGCTTATTTTATAGAGAAAAATTCTTCAAATAAAAGTTGCGCAAAATTAAATTTTCTATAACTGCTATTTGAAGTATTTTTCTCTAAAATAATTCATAAACGATTGACAGCGCTAAAACACTGCTAGTCATCTACTAGCTAATCACCCTTAATCACTTGTCATACTATCACTCACAATTACTTGTTATTTTACTGTTCACCAATTAATGACGCAACGGTCAAGTATGAAAAATCGGTGTGTATATGGTGTCAAAATTTATAAATTTACGATTCGGTGACCAACTATATCAACTATTAAACCAAGTAACAAAACTAAAATTGGTGTATCACAATTAATCCGACGCTCAATTTTTGAATAACATACTAACGGGCTTATTCTGTAACTCAATGGTTAATTTTTAACAACTGGTTCAAAATTTTATACAATAGATCTTCGAGCATATACTGACTAGAGGCCGCCTTATGGTGTTTATTGTGATCGGAACTTATGTTGTAGGGGGGATTTGCGGGAACTGAAGTCGTGTTTTATTGCGGGCTACGTATTGAAGCTGTGTTGTATTACGGGCTGCGTATTATCTTAATATTCGTACTACCTTTTTTTTACAAAGTAATGACTAATTGCTGCTTTTGAAATATATAAATCACCTTTATTTCCAATAAATTTCAGTCTCTTTACTCTTACGTCATTATTAGCAGGAAACCTAAAAGTTACACTTTGTTTAATATATTATTTGTAAAAAAATCTCAGTTACTTACACATGAAACGAAATATCCGTACTTTTTTTTGTAGTTTTCATTACAATTTGGTATACGCACAAACTACACGCAAAAAATAACGTTAACTTACAGGAAAATGACAAATAGTGACATATTAACACAATAAAACACTGCCCACAATACACCATGACTTACAGCCCCGCAAATCCCCCCTCCTGCATATCTTCCGATCACAACATCCTATGCATTGGTATAGGGAATTACTTCTCTAGTCAGTATATGCTCGAAGCAATAGATGTTTTGTGCAATAGATATTGATTTGACAACTAAAAATCCAATTTTTGTTATGTCAACATACTTGATTGGGGATAATTTTTAATCAGTTGTTAAAAATTAACCACTGAGTTACAGAATAGGGCCGCATGTCTGCTTGTAACAAGTTTCGGTTACCAAAAATCAATTCAAAAACTTTAGCACCAAAAAAACAAACAAATTGTACCCTAAAATTTACTTTTAATGTATCCCATAAACTTTTATGTTTGAAAACTGTTTTTCCATGTTACGGATTCTTGTATTCATTCTGTATATACCTACATATGTACCTACTTACCTACGTTATGTTTTTATAATTTGGTTATTAGATGAGAATAAAATTGTATCATATTGAATTAAAGGTATAAAATGGAATTTTAAAAAATTGATATTTGTAATACGTACAGTTAATATTAAAAACAACTACCTTTAAAATGCATACCTACTCTACATCTACATACTACATATAAAATTAATTCCTTGTAGGTATCCTTAACTTGAATATTTACAATTATTCTGTGACTTGTTATATAATATTTCTTTTGAACATTAAAATATATATTTATTTTAAACTTGAGAATAAATTTTGTGCGTTTAAAGTAATGATACAACAAGTATAACACTAAAATATCACGTATTCTGTACTAAGCACCTATTGAAATCTCCTACCGTTTTGAAAGAAATCTTAAATTGTTTGTTTATTATTTAAATCTATCAGTTTTGAATGAGTAAACAGCTTATTTCTCACATTTTCCATCATCAAAAACCGCTAAAATTAACATTTTCAACCACAAATTCTTCTTACGGTATAACACAGTGTATGGTGTGCAGGTATCTGGAAGGGGAAATTACCTGTTCTTCCACCTTTCCAAAATGCAATTTTGAACCGTATTGATATGAAACATAAGCCTCTTTATTCGCATTCCATCAATTCCAATGGCGTAGAAGAGGGAATTTTCTTTCCTTGGAAATGTTTTCACTAATATGAAAATAATACAAAACTGGTACGTACATTTTTGTAATATGAGTTCAATATAGATTTAGTTTATTATAACATATATTTTTTATATATAGTTTGTTGTATTTTTCATTTAGAGTATTATAAATACCACTATATCAAGTATATTAAAAAACAATGTTTTGAAAATAAGTTGCGGTATCGTATTTGTTTGATATTTAAAACAAAGCTATTTACAAATGAAACGCGCATAACAATAGCAACAAGATAAGCTTTAAATAATAAGAATATTATTTACATTGCATACAATTTCAAAACGATAACGATAAAAATAGTAAATTTACGTCCTAGGTGTATATCTACGCCAATGTGACTGTGACTCAGTCAGGTAGGTATCGTACCTCCAAAGTCACTCAGTCAAGTTTTACTATGGCTAAACAGCACCTGTTGAACGTACCTGATAAAATAAACGATAAAAAGTGTGAAATTTAACAAAAAAAAATTGCAGAAACATTCACTCAGCTGACATAACAATCTTCAAACATTTCCGACTTACTAAAATGGTGCAAATGTAACTAAAAAGTATTAAAACAACTTCCATGTTGCAAAATAACTGTAGTAATGCTAAGTGATTAAAATGTGATTGTTGTATAGAGATTTGTTAAAATGACGTCTTTTTATGGTGTTTCATTCGTTTATTGTTGTTTAGTTGTTAATTTTGAAACAGTATTCGGGGCACAAACATGTTCTGCTCAAAGAGATTGTTCAGAGTTACAATATTGTTCAAGACTTAGTAATTTGTGTCAAAATTGTGAAGACATTTGCACGAAATCAGATCATAATCGGTATGATGAACCCAAATGTGAACGAGAATGCCAAAGTAAGTATGTTTATATTTAAAATAAATATATGTATACAATTGTATAAAACAAATGTCCATTTTCTAAATGAAGCATTTAAGTACAAGAAATTTCTAAGAGCCTTTTATGATTTAAAGTTATTTAAAAATGTAATAAACAGTTTATTAATATTATTAACCATTGTTTTTTTATATTTTACAGTTACTGAAAAAAAAGTTCTGCAAGAAACAATATCTGCATTGTTTCATTACATTTTGTAAAAAAAATCTGTGTTAAATAAGCACTAAAATTGGTTTATTAGGTTCACACGATGTAGGTAATATAAATTTATCATTTACAAATTTACAAAAAAGTATGCTTTGAATTGTTTAAAAGTTATATACCCATATTTTGTAACACCAAATTGTGTATTGTTTGGTGTTACAAGAACTACTTATACCTACATACGTATTATTATTATGTATAAATAAAGAAGAACAATGCCTTCAAAGTGAATATGACGGCAAGACTTTAAAAATTTCTCTTTTATGGAATGCATTTTACATAGAGAAAATATGGTGCTTACCGGTTACAATTAACAAGAAAATACGGAAGTTAAATACACCACCTTACGATTTGAAACATGTTTCATTAGAAACGTAATAACACTTGATCATAATCTTTAAAAAAAATCGCTAAGTAGTGTAAGACTTTTGTAAATTATACTATTTACCGCTGTAATTTTTTTACCACAATATTTTATTAACAATGAGTAAAATTTTACAAATGTTAGAATTGATTTCTATTGTAATATATTTCACTCCGAGTCAAAATATTTTGATACACTTGTAGCTTTTACCTACAATTTATACATAAAATTGTTATCATATGAAAATCTTATAATTTTTTTGGCATTTACATACATAGATAGATACCTTTCTACGAATGTTTTGATTACAACAATAATTTGTTTATGGAAAAGTACTAATTTTCCATTGCAAATTAATTTCGTGTCATCATTGTTTGTTATGTAATTAGATTTGCAAATAAATATCATCATAACTTAATTGCTTTATTGTTTTATGTAAATATTTGAGGATGTTTTCCTTTTTTTGAAAGTAGATTGTTTGGTAATTATGATTCTTTATTCATTCAACTTGCAAAATTAATACACAAAAAAATAATTACAGTTATTAGAACAGAACAACATTGTATATGAACTTTAAAATAAATTAGGACACACAATGATCACATTTGTAAAAGTATTAATTTATGTATGAATACAAAATACATAACAAACTAATTTCGTCATCATATAAACTTACATTGTTGTAAACATCTTTATTTATAAATCAAGAAAAAAACTTAAATGCGAAACGTATAGTTTATTTCAAATTTTCTTTGTGTTTAATATTCAAACTAAAATCTTAAAAAAAAAAACATATATTTTCATGCAAATGAATCAATATTTTCAAATTCTTTACATTTATACGCAAACAATTACGATAATTTGTTTCATAATATAAATTTTAAGTATTTTAAAAAGTAATGAATCTTATATAGCACATGACTCATTAAGTAAATATCATGTTTTGAGTTTCATGACCTTCAAATTTTATAATTATTTAAACAATATATAAAATATCCTTATGAGTAACAACAAAATATATACCGCATTTTACTAGCTACATAAAATCCACTATAATTTAACAAAAAAGTTTCTAAGAACAAAATTATTCAGCATGAAGAAGCAAGATTTTTCTTAGAAAGTAGACCATAATAATTAAAACCATGAATTCATTTTATTGATTATGTTCACAAATAACATGCAAATATTCTTAGTTTGATCAATAAAAATTTACATTTGACTTATTTTAGTACTATTGCACACACTTAGACCTTAGAGCACTTACATATTTCTTATAATAACTCCCTTTATTTTTTTTTTTTTTAGATTATCTGCGATATCTTGACAAAGGTAAGTTATAAAACAACAACTATGCATAATATTTCACATTAATTTTAGCTTCTTCATCTGATGTTTCAGCTGAAGTTAAGACATTAAGAACACTGGTGTCTATTTCTTTGGCCTTAAACTGTTTAATAATCATTAGTTTGATTATTGTAGCAGTTTTATGGAAAACAAAACATGGACTCAACATTTCATGGCTCAGAAATACGTTAAAGAAAAAAGAGGTAAGATAATAATTAAATAAATAATGTGAGATTAATTAAAAATTCATATGACACATTCAAAAATATTTATAAAGGTGTGCACGAATAATTCATAAATTATTTACATTTAGGTACCTATATGTAATAAATAAAGTTCTTGAGTAATAATAATAAAATATTGGACTAATACTATTAATAATAATTATTGGTAATTAATGTCAAAAATTGTATGTTGATAAAAGACTTATGGTTATTAGTTTCTAATTAAAAGCAGTGATAAACTAAAGTAAATTTGTTTAAATCGTTTTTAAAATTTTTGTAAGCATTGGTTATAACAAAACGCGATAAAGTTACGATAATTATGTTAACGCAAAACATAACATCAATAATATTGTATCATTGTAAGTGCATATTTTCAACAATAGCATTTATTTTACATATTTGTTTATCAAAAATACAAAATGATTCATAAAGGGAGAAACAGTATTAAAACATAATGGGATAGTCATTTTGGATTAGAAAAAATGTTATAATAAGATATGCCCGGAAACTTTTCGTTACAGAGTTACAGCCATTTGAAGGTGCACCTCATCAGACACATGTTTATTAATAACTTTGGTAGTAGTTGCACTAAAATTTTGAAACTTGGTATGAGGAGAGGGCATATAGTACTGACCAAAATAAGTAAAAAAATATCTGATGTGGCAACACATGACTTCCTTGTACGCCTGTTACACTATACATATTTTGTTAATAATTAAAATATGTATTATAACAATCATTAAATTGAACGTATTGGACATAATTTGACATTGACATTAAATTTTTTATTTTTATTATTTTTATTATTCATAGCAAACTTAATTACAGAAACCAAAAAATACATAATTTTTAAATTTACATATCTCGCTTATACAAAGAGCTAATTTAATCATACTTGATATTTTCGCCGGAGAATTTAATTTTCTAAAAGCATTTATTGTTAAATTCAAAATAACACCATTTTTTTTTAATGAAAAACTGATAACAGCTTCAAGTAAAGTATCACTTCCGGTTAGACTATTTTAACCAAAATCTATTATGTTATTTCCATTAATATAAAAGTATAAAATACCAAATTTGAGAAGTTTTGGTTTATATTTTAACATAGTTTTTCATTAAAATCTATTATAGGCTTCAAGTAAAGTACCACTTCCGGTTAGACCATTTTAACTAAAATCTAATATATTATTCCCATTGATATAAGAGTCTTATCTACCAAATTTGAAAAGTTTTGGATTATATTTTAATATAGTTTTTCATTAAAATCTATTATAGGCTTCAAGCAAAGTACCACTTCCGGTCAGACCATTTTAACTAAAATCTAATATATTACTCCCATTGATATAAGAGTCTTATATACCAAATTTGAAAAGTTTTGGATTATATTTTAATATAGTTTTTCATTAAAATCTATTATAGGCTTCAAGTAAAGTACCACTTCCGAAAGTTATGTAATGACCAAAAAGGGAGGTGCACAACTAGATGTTATGACAGTCTTAAATACAAAATTTTAACTTTCTACGGCTTCCCATTTTTCAGTTATGCGAGATACGTACATACGTACGTACATACGTACGTACGTACAGACGTCACGCCGAAATTAGTCAAAATGGATTCAGGGATGCTCAAAATGGATATTTCCGTTGAAATCTGGAAACCGAAATTTTTCGCGATTACAATACTTCCTTTACTTCGTACAAGGAAGTAAAAAGCTTAATCAACATGGGTCCTATCTTCAATAGTTTCCGAAATATAAAGCAGTGAAAAACGTGTTTCTTCGGAGTATACCTCTGCTATCTCGAAAACTGTAAGAGTTACGACTTTTATTAAATGAGACTTTTTGTACACCTTTCAAAGGTCATCTTAGATGTGTTGTTGTTTTTCAAAAAAATCGAATAATTGTACTAAGACAAATGTTGTGGCGAACTTGGCCAATATTTAGTTTTCAAATAACTTCGTAACTATTAAAAAGTCAAAAAAATATTTCATATAAAATTTTATTGTTTTTTTATGGTCTATTTACTGACAGACATAATTTTGTTCAGTCACCATCGTTGTCTCTTTTTCTAATACAAAATAGCCTTTTTTCCCAAAAACAGTTGAAGATCGGACCAATGTTGATTAAGCTTTTTTTACTCATTTTAGTCTGTACTATGTCATCATAATTTGTGACACTTATTTTTTAACACCCTGTATATGTACTTATGAACATTTATTTTAATGTCCAACTGCTTTTTGAACAAAGTCGTAGGTAAATAACTTTTCACAATTTTTATTCAAATTCAAATTATTACTTATTATATGGATACTCGTTTTGAAAAATGTGGATACCTATACGAGGGTAATTGAGAATGTATCCACCTAACCATGAAAGAAAACAAATGAATGAAAAGTAATGTTTTATTTAATTGCACTAAGTAATATCCCCATCCCATTTACAATCACATTACAATTTGGAGATTTCCTTCGTTTTTACTTACATAGACCTTTTGCATTTTATATATCTTCAGTCGATTCCCGGTATCATCAAAACTTCTTACACTATAACTTCATCATAAAAATATAGCAGTGCATTTAATTTCCCCGTATGCGCCTATTCTCCTTTCATAAATATTTTTTTGGACCATTGCCCTTTCTTGTCAAGAAGTTTACAAGATAATGCTGCTTTAATAAATTAATTTTCTTGTACCTTTGTAGAAACTACAAAATTCTTTCACTTTGAACAAAACGT
The DNA here is from genome assembly GCA_943142095.1 of Ophonus ardosiacus. Taxonomy (NCBI): domain Eukaryota; kingdom Metazoa; phylum Arthropoda; class Insecta; order Coleoptera; family Carabidae; genus Ophonus; species Ophonus ardosiacus. Next base: position 22,685,948 of record OW964829.1, on the reverse strand, counting down.
CGCTCGGCTTTTATTTCATGGCTAGGTAGGTGACATTTTAAATCATCTTTGTACTTAGGACTGTCCGCATCACAGTATAAGTATACAAGACTGCCACTACAATGTTCAATATTTTACAAAAACGCAAACGATAAACTGTAATTAATAATAATTTTTACGTCAAATTAATCATTATTATTATCTTGATTACCATATGAAATCTCAAATTTAATGACCCTCATTTCTTACGATATATTTAATAATCCATCTACATCTATTTAGAAATCCAAACAGGACCGTCCCACAACAGTCTCAGTAACCAACGCATCCGGAAAACCTGATCTACGTCTCGATATGCCCACTATGGGGATTCAAACCCCGTCACCGAATGGCAACACGCCATCCACTGCAACTACAACCCTAAGTCGACGCCCTACAGAGGATAATACTCTGGATTACGCGTATGACAATCCAGCTATGAGCAATACACCTAGTCCCCATGGTAAACCGCATGAAAGTACCCTATGAGTGTGTGAGATGCGAGATTTGTTGTTGATTAGTTTAAGAATAAAAGTATTTTATGAATTTATGAGATTATAATTTAGTTGGAAGTGTTGCAATAAAATTGCTTAATATTAATTATTATTGCTCATTGGTTGTATGTAGTAAGAATATGCAAAGTGATTTCTAAATTGTAATTCATAAAAATTTGGATAAAATGTATTTTAGGAGATTGAAATACATTATTATTTCAAAATTATATGAAAGCTTTTGTGAATATAATAAATTATTTATAGTATAGGAATATGCATTCTATTGATTCCTAACTGCATTCGTAGAGCGAAAAATTCGTAAAATGCGCTAAACAATATAATATGTATTCTTTGGTTTACGAAAGAAGACTATTGAAGGTCATTTATAAGCCGTCTGATAACTTCACGGCATTTTGTATGTATAGGCGTGCAACATGAAATATTTATGGATAAGTACATTTTAATGAGAGCTGTCAGTGGGATTTTGATGAACTAATGGCGCCACTCCAGCAATAGCTCTCTGCGATTCAGCAATGAAATGTGCATGTGAGCAAGTAAGCGCTAGTACAAAATTTGTCTACAATTGCACATTCTGGTATGAAATCTGACAACCAACAGCGCTCATAAGAAGTATAACGTATAACCTTAACACGTTCGCTGCCGGTCCGTTTTAGGTACCCTTTAGCAGGGAGCTATTTACTTTTACCGACATATAAATGTTTAATTTTTATTTTTTGGTAAATATGTAGAGCCAGTCAAATAATACCAGAGAACAAATTATGCTTGCCTAAACACGCTAGCGCGTAACCGGCCCCTGGCTACGGGCATACAATGACGCGCTACCGCGTCATCGGCAGCGAACGTGTTAATTCCTCTTTTAAATTATTAATGAACCATAAATTATAATTATTTTCCAAAATGTGTATTTACTCACAGAGAATGTAAACTGAAAATATTGTCGGATGACTCACTACTGTCACTGTCAAATTTTGACAATTTGATTTTATTGTTAAGGATTTACGATTGCAATAAAAGTGTTGCAAAATTATTGTTAAATTGTATACAATGTTTCTTATGTATTTTTATCTGATTATTTTTGCATCAAAATATTCGTAATAACCGTCATTATTTTCCCCGCTTTAAATCATTCAAATCGCTTTTACTGGAGTGCTGCCATCTGCGATAGCTTTGCCTGACAGCCCCCATTGAAAAAAAAAAATTGAAAATTGTTTCTTTTTACATAATGCTTTTCTTAAAGTTTATGTTTTTATCCATGTTTTTGCAAAACACAAAAACATAGACTTCATATAGACTAAGGAATAATATTAATTTTAACGTCGTCACTGGATAAACAATAGAGAGTTATTGCATAATAATACCATAAAAGTTACAATATCAATACTAGATAGATGAAAACGATGCTTATATACAAAAATATTGTATATTCTTATCGCAAAGCACTTAAATTTGTATAATAACACAAATATAAGAGAAATTACGCAAAAATATTACAAAGTGAACAAGAGATTGACAGATGTCATTATCCTCCAAACAAATTCACTAGCGACGCTGACGTCTAAGCTTGCATCGCGAATAACTCCGTATTAGTACAGAGGACAGTGTTTTAGATATTTATCTGTAACTCTACGACATACATCATTATTATTTGTAGTGTGTTGGAAAGAAATGTCACCATTTACGTATATCTTCCACACAACATAAAATACATAGACGTACGTCAAATAACCTTGCTTTTTCTAACATGAAATGTTGTTAAGCTACTGCTGAGAAATTGTGTATTTTTTCTTTGAACAAATGACCTTTCGTGAATCCAACTATACCTAATATATTTTTTTGCACGATCGTCTTTTTTTTACATGATTACCGATAGGATTTGTTATTTTCAAAGACAAATAATACTCTTTAGACCGGAAACTTATGTGTACTTACACTGAACAATACACCTGGTGATTGGAATAGAACTAAAATGTAAATTAGGCAACCCATTTTGAATTTTATGGAAAATATTGTAGTTTTGTTTGTTGATACAAATTTATTTTGATATTAAAATGCATGTGCACGAATTTAATGTTTATTTATACTTTTTCATTTATACATAATAAAATTTTATTTTCAAAATAGATTTATGTCATCTTCATTGAAATAATTGTAACGGTTTAACAAAACTGAATTACTTATATGAACTTATCAACACATAAAATTAAACAGTGTTACATTAAAAACTTGCCTAATAGATACACAGATGTTACAATGAATAATCAAAGTGAATTATATAGAACCGTGATAGAATCGAAAACACAATTCAAAATATGTCAAATTCATAAATTTACGTCAAATTCAAATGTTTCCCACGCATCCTTATTTCCCACCTCACAAAAAATACGGGGACCAATAGTTGCTTAGTAATAATAAATGCAAGTTCTTAAAGCGACGTTCGCGACATCTATTGACTGGAATTGAGTACTAATGGTGAAGGCCCGGCACTCTCCATATAAGTTTCCAAAGGTTGGTTATTTTACAAGTTACTGATCAGTAAAGGCCTATTTATAATGAAGTAACGCAACCGGTAACGCAGTTGCAGTAAAGTGGTATTTCTATATGCTGATTTATAATGAAAAGTAACGCAGCGCCACAATCAGCAATGCAATAAACGCAACGGAGAAGATTACCAACTCTCACTCTCATCTTTCTACCTTATTGCTATACTGCTAACCAATCGGAATTCGGAATTCATTGTTTCAGTTTTACGTTTTACGAGTTTTACTACAAAAATCTGTAATATCGACATGTTTGTGAACTGTCACAACTAGAAAATAAATACTATATTTTACGTCACTGTCCATTTCTATTTAAATTATTTTATATATTAACCTTATTTATACTTATGTATGACATATAAAGACAGTAAATAAAAGTGAGCCGAATATCAAATAAGTATACCGAATTCTTCTGATATAAATCACAGATTTTGTGTTCGCGTTAGTGGTCAAGTTGTGCCGTTGTGTTGCGTTTAACGTTACTTTATTATAAATAGGCGTTAAGTGATTGCGATTACTTACCAATCAGGAGGCGAGGCGGAAAGTAAATAAAAAGAACGAACGGAGCTTACTTTGAAAAAGCAAACTAAACATTTTTTATATGTCAAAATAATTTTCAAATCTTTTTAATTTTGTGCCGATTGTGTAAAAACGAAAAAGCATTGTGGCCAGTAACTGCTCTTTTATCAGCATCGGATGTATTGCAGATCTCGACTTCGTCTCGATCATCCTCATCTCACATGATTTCGCATGAAGTGTCAAAATATTGAGACCCATATTTCCTATTTATTTATATTACTTGCACGTGTTACGTGATGAATGAATGCAACAAATAACAGTGTCTTCTCGCAATATAAATAATGGGAAATATGGGTCTCAACGTCTTAACAATTTGACACTTCACGTGATTTGATGTGATAGTAGTGTGTACGCACCTTTACTGACCTTAATACCCAAATAACTATAAATTTGTTATAGTTCATTCACTTTAACGGAAAAATTTTGTACTCGCGGATAGAGCCAAGTTCGGCTCGAAAATAGTACAGCTTGTCTCCCACTAACGTGAACGTACTGTAGTTTTTTCTTTTTTTTTATAAAAAAACGCAAACTAATGGGTTGATAATATATGTTTTTAAATATAATTTTTATCAAAACACAGAATACGCAAATAAAAATTTATATTAAAAAATAAAAATTATATAAAAAAATCTGTTGTGGCCAGCACAAGACCTTCCGTCAATTCCATGTAGGTATTTTGTACAAATCCCATACCAAAAGGTCCTTGGAACAGATTCTATATAATATCATGTAAAATCGAACACGAACACATACTATTTTTTACAAATTCCATACCAAAAGTTCATTTGAAAAGGTTCTATAAATCCAATAAAATTATAACATAAACTACACTAAGTAATGTCCTTCCATCATCTCTTTGGCCTTTCCCTGCGTGTTACTTACGAGCAACACTATGACATACCAATTTTAGATCCTATACTTTTTTCCATATTTGGTTTTGCACTTGCAACTGACATCTGTCAATAAATTTTTTTTGAATAATTATGTCAGCTGTTTCCGCATGATAAATGGCAAAGCTGACTAATTTTTCAAAAATTAATTTCTTTATAATGCTTTAACTCTACATCTATTGAATATGAAGGAAAATGAATAATCAAACCATATAGAGAAGAGTATTTTCTTTAATAAATATAATAACAAAATGTCAAAAAATTATATTTAACTGCGTTTTTTTAAGAAAAACTGTTAAAAACTTCAAATAAGGGTACTTCCAGTGGATCAATTATAACCAAAATCTAATCAACTCTTCATATGAATGTACTGAAGAGGAATACGAAAGAATTATAATTTTTAGAATTATAGTATTGGAGTTAGCGTCGGAGAAAAATTTGTCACACACGGACACACATACACACACACACACACACACACACACACACACACACATACATACATACATACAGACATCATCTTAAAAATAGTAAATTCGTATTGTAGGGACCCTAAAACGTGCTTATTCATTAAAAACTCACCACCGAATTTTTTGACCAAAGACAATACCTTCCTTACCTAAAGGTGACGGAAGGTAAAAAATAGGTATCTACTGATCCTAAAGCCGAGGTTTTTAAACCGGAGTTTCGTAAAAGCAAGTATGTCTGTATTTTGTTTTGTTTGTGCAGACACCTACAGAGAAGTCTTGATAATTATCCAATGCACTTTTTCAACAATATTTTCCCTTTTTGTTGGTTATTCATAAGAAAAGCTGCATTCACATTAAATTGTTAAATTTTAACTTATAATTCAAATTATAACCGAATTTATAGGATATTTAAGACAAAAATGCTTTAATTTAATGACGGCATCTATGATTTGCATTGTCTGAATTTCGGCTTTTAACGGCTTTTAATAAGTATAAATTAAATTCAGGTACAAACAAACTTTGAGGGTATATAGTACTGGCCAGAATTAGTAAAAAAGGTTAATCAATAAAGTTTAAATTTTAAGCTAGCTTTAAACAAAAAATGCAAATCGAAATTTGGCAGCAATATATTTTAATTCATTTGACATATCATTTCGATGCAATATTGTCAATTTAAGCCAAGTCACAGAGCACAAATTAATTAATTAATTAATATACTAATCTGTGGCCAAGTTTAATATTTAAGTTACGTTGGTGCAACCGGCCATTATATAGCACAGGGGTCGCGAAACTTTTTATGTCCGCCAGTCAAATTATTAAAATATTCACATTTTGAAATGCTGGTGTGCCAGTAACTTTTTGGCATAGTTTTATTTAAATTATTAGATACATGTAAAAATGTTAAAAATTATAACCGAAGCGGCGCGGACACAGACCATCATCATTCACATTATACCTATTAGACTAATATACTGCTGATCCCGTATCTCGCCAATGTGTTGTGCATCCGTTAAAGAATATGAGATAGAAGATATATCTCGATCGCTCACAAGCGATACAGTGCTTTGTATGCGCATGCTCGTGAAACTAAAATATATTTCTTAGCGGTCAGGAAAATTTCCTTCCAACTGACAATTTTGTAATTAGAATTAAATAAATAAATATACAAATATCAACAAAGTAAAGAATTCTTATACATAATATTATCATTATAATTTAATATTGTTTATGTATAATAACATTACTACAGCGCGAAATTTAAAATTCAATGAAAAACTAAACAAATATTTTAAATTATATTAAATTATGTTTTGTACAATTAAGAGATTTCTCAGCCTTTAAAATTAAGCAAAAATTTTCTAGGTAAGAAATACATGGGGAGTAAAATTATGTTTTCAGCGTTATGAACTGAGTTTGAATTTGGCGCCTATATTTGACCGTTACACTTTTATTTCTGGTCTATCACAGTGACTTCAAATAACGCACGTGGTTTACAGGAAACTTCAACTTTCAAATCTCACTCTTTCGTTATCTCTGTTAGCGGCGCCAGTAGCCAATAGAATTATAGAATGCGAGCATGCGCATCCAAAGCACTGTATCGCTTGTGAGCGATGGAGATGTATCTTCTCTTTCATATTATTTAACGGATGAATCACGGAGGATTAGCAGTATATTAGTCTAATAGGTATATGATCATTCTTTTGAATATACATATCCACTAACGTAGATGGAAGTAGCGTACACTAAATGTTGGCTCAAAGTACATTGAGAAGGATAGAATTATGTATAAGCATTAGTTGGACAAAGATCTCCTGCTAATTTTCAACGTTTTCAACGAGGCGGAACGGAAAACCACGAGCACCACACGAGCGCGCCTGTAAAAGTGTGCGAAGGTTATTTTTCTAAGGGAAAAATGGATTGGTCTCAATTGTATCTCCATCCTTGTCAATCTTCTTTGGTACACGATTTTTGTTGGTAGCTACTTCCAGATGTATATATTCAAAGGATCATTCATGTCTCGAAATACACTTGCGCTGTCTAACGCCGCTGATCTAAATTAATCACGAAAAAGGCGGTTAGGGTTAGCAGTTGACTTTATTTTTTTGGTTTTAAAATTTAATAAAGAATTAAACATAATTTTACTTATGTTTAATTCATTAATAAAAAAAAATAATAGTTTACATAATTTTTGAAAAGCAACTATTTCTACCACCGCGTGTCAAGAAAATATTTCTACTCGTGTCATAGGTTCGCGACCACTGAATATCCTAATATGAAAAGGTGAGAGGTTTTGTGCTGGTCACAATATATATTTTTTTATAGCTTATCTACGTACAAAGGCAAAATTTTGTGCGGTTACAGTTGAAAATCACACCTTTGTTGATTAAGCTCTTTTACTCATTTTGGTCAGTACTGTCAATACTATATGCCCTTAAAGTTGTCACCTGAAGTTGAGATCTGTACAAAGTATTTCAGCTTAATGTTTAAATAATTAGTAATAATTGGCTTAGTATGTAATTTAAATGCTAATATAACCTATTTAGCATTCTCTTTGCATTATATTAGTCTTCCATTACAATAATATTAAAATAAAAAATGTAATATATAAATAATATTATTAAGCGACTAGCATAAATTAAGTACTTATTAGAGTAATAAATAGAATTTAAAACAATATTAAATTCCATACAAAACATTCCAGTCTAGAGTATTATAAGAGATATATGAGTATGACTAGTAGATATGATATATACATATACATTCAATACACTCAAACCTGTTTTTACACGGTACATTCGTTCCCAGAGTCCGTGTAAAAATATACAGTCGTAAGATATTAATTATTTTATTTTATAAAAACGAATATTTGATAAAATATGGTACAAAATTGGCGATTTTCTAAATCGTATTATTTTCAATTCGTGTAAAAATAATCCGTGTAAAATCAGGTTTGAGTGTACTTAACTAACATATTTATAATGTAAAATAAGTAAGTCTTAGTACTATAGTTTTTACAGTATTTTTATTTAGCAATAAGTTTGCTCTTCGTCGTGCAGCTAAGCAATATAATATTAAGTACTTAATTAAGTTGTATTGTAAAGTTGAAGTATTAAATATGTGTAAATTAAGATTACACATAAAGCCTATCATAACTCCGTCCATTACTTGTAAATGTAGTATTATTTTAAATAGATTTTAATACTTTTTAATATATATTTATGTGATATTAAAGTGTGTGTAAATAATTTGAAGCGTACTTAATTACTTGATTCGATTCGAAACACAATATAATAGAAATAGAATAGATATGTGCGCCATCTATTGTAATTCATTTCTTACTGTATATAAAGTAGAAAATGTATTATAAAAACGCATTTTCTTCATAACTACATAATTTCTTATATGTTTGTCCATATATCAAAATTGTTTATTTAAAATTGAATTTGCATTATCTTCTAAATTACGTAACTCTTTCTAGGTCATTGAATTTTCTAGAAAGATTTCACACGCGGGAAAACGAAAGAATATTGCCTCAAAGTTGCGTCATAATATAACTGCTAAAAGTACCCGAAATAAATATAATCTTTTTTCAGTATGCGAAGTATATTTTTAAAAACTGTTCAGCAGCGAAAAACAATAGAATATCAGTAAAATAGTATATTTTTAACATTCAAATCAGCGACGGACTTTGAACATATTCGATAAAGTTCGGTAGAGATAGAAAATACGTAGCTTTCTCACTCGAGAACTTCCAGAACCGCGTGGTGTGTTCAGAGCCGGCTCGATTTTGTGGATTTTTAAGAATAATATAAGGTAAATTAATTATTTTTTCTCATTATTATATTTAACTTCACTTATTTATTACCTTCAATAATAAATATTAATGAATTACTTCGTATTTTTATACTTTTTGATAAATGATGTCACATTGCTGTTGTGAAGTTCATATTAAGTTATAACGCATTTGAGACGATTATAACATACAATATACTACGTTCTCATAATCTTTATGTTATATTCGCGTTGTTCTTATATATTACATTCATCTTGTACATTATTCATAAAAATTGTAGGTTAGGCAGTGTTGCCATATCTACCGATTTTTCGGTAGATCTACCGAAAACTCTTGAGATTTACCGAAATACCGAATTTTTATTAAAATCTACCGAAAAAATAAAATTATCATGTATACCATAATCTAATATTTAAAAAACAGTTTTTGAAGTTTTTACGTTAACTACTTGATTTGATTTTCTTCTTTTCATTTCATTTCGTGCACTGCGCTATATTATGAACAGAAAACAAAGAAATAAATTCATCGCTTCCACAATAAGTGGTCTTCTTCAACAATTTATTGTTAATCATGATTGTTTTAATGTTCCTATTGACAATAAATTATTAGAAAACATGGTTTACGTAAATTTGTACAATAATTCCGAACAGGAATAACAAAACTTAAAATGTATAATATTTAATATATTATTATAATTAAAACATATAAATTTATTTTTATGGTTTCTGACATAAAAAATGAATACAAAATTATTAAGGCTATTTGAAATTTGCTAAAAATTATTTCTACCGAAATCTACCGATTTTTTCATACATATTCTACCGAAATCTGAAACATGCGACTTGGCAACACTGAGGTTAGGTAAACTTGTGATCGCAAAAAAATTCTACGTAAGTATTTTTAACATAAAATTAAATGTTTTTTCAAATTAACTCATATATATTGTATTCTCTCGTTTAATTAACTTTTGTGCTATATCATATATATCTTGTAATATGCCTTACCGTGAAAAAAAATCAACATTTTATTATATTTCATTTAAGCAGGCTCTGATAATTTTTCATATACAAATAATTCATTTGTTAATTTGTCTTGATTTACTTACCTTAATTCAAGATGTATCGTCTACCCTTGGCACTACGTAACGCTGCTCTCCGCAAGGCTAATCAGCTGCAAACTGTACAAAGATGGTACGCAAAGGACGTCAGGTTTGGGCCCGAAGTGAAGGCCCTTATGTTACAAGGTGTAGATATCTTAGCTGACGCAGTCGCTGTCACAATGGGTCCTAAGGTAATCATTAATTTTAAGATTTTGTAATAATAATAAAATTTAAAAGTTTGTTTTATCTGTTATAGGGCCGCAATGTAATCATTGAACAATCCTGGGGCTCACCTAAAATTACAAAAGATGGCGTCACAGTAGCTAAAGGTATCGAATTAAAAGACAAATTCCAAAATATCGGTGCACGCTTGGTGCAAGATGTAGCCAACAACACAAATGAAGAAGCTGGTGACGGCACCACCACTGCCACAGTTTTGGCCAGGTCCATTGCTAAAGAAGGTTTCGAAACATTAGGTAAAGGTGCTAATCCCGTAGAAATCAGAAAAGGCATTATGATGGCAGTTGAAGGAATCACTGAGAACTTGAAACAACTATCAAAACCCGTCACAACCCCAGAAGAAGTTTGCCAGGTTGCTACGATCTCTGCCAATGGAGACGTGTCCATTGGTAACTTAATCTCTGATGCCATGAAACGCGTCGGCAAAGATGGAGTTATCACTGTTAAAGACGGCAAGACATTACATGATGAATTAGAAATCATCGAAGGCATGAAGTTTGATCGTGGTTACATTTCCCCCTATTTCATCAACACTAGCAAAGGTGCCAAAGTTGAATATCAAGATGCTTTGGTTCTTTTCAGCGAAAAGAAAATCTCATCGGTCCAATCTATTGTTCCTGCTCTCGAATTAGCTAACACACAACGCAAACCATTGATAATAATAGCGGAAGATATTGATGGTGAAGCTCTTAGTACTTTAGTCGTCAACAGACTGCGTATAGGTCTCCAAGTCGTTGCTGTGAAGGCTCCAGGATTCGGTGACAACCGAAAATCCACCCTGCAGGACATGGCTATCGCTACCGGCGGAATCGTTTTCGGAGATGATGCCAATCTCGTTAAAATTGAAGATGTTCAGGTTAACGACTTGGGACAAGTTGGCGAAGTTGTCATTACTAAAGATGACACCTTAATGCTGAAAGGTAAAGGCAAAAGTACCGATATCACCAGACGCGTGGACATGATCCGCGATCAAATCGAACTTTCCACTTCCGAATACGAAAAGGAAAAATTGCAAGAACGCCTCGCTCGCTTGGCCTCTGGTGTCGCCGTGCTCAAAGTCGGTGGCTCCAGCGAGGTCGAAGTGAATGAAAAGAAAGATCGTGTGACTGATGCCTTGAATGCTACCCGTGCCGCAGTTGAAGAAGGTATTGTCGCCGGTGGTGGCACTGCTCTTCTGCGGTGCATTCCTAAATTGGATCAATTAAATCCCGTTAACGAGGACCAGCGAGTTGGAATTGAAATCGTTCGCAGATCCCTCAGAGTTCCTTGCATGACCATCGCTAAGAACGCTGGTGTTGATGGTTCTGTTGTTGTCGCCAAAGTTGAAGAGCAGACTGGGGATTATGGTTATGACGCTATGAACAACCAATACGTTAACATGTTTGAGAAGGGCATCATTGATCCCACCAAGGTTAGAATAATGCATTCATTTGAAATATATTTGCATACATTAGAGCTTGGATTATGATTTTTTAAAGTAATCTGAGTGTCGGACGTATGCTAGAGCAAATATTTTCTAAATATGGCAATAGCTGCTATTTGGCTATTTCTATGTTCGGGAAATGACAGTTTGTTGTGACTTCATATGAAATGAATGTATTTGCATACATTAGAGCTCGAATTATTTGAGTGTCGGACGTATGCTAGAGTAAATATTTTCTAAATATAGCAATAGCTGTTCCTAAGCTATTTATATATTCTGAAAATGACAATAAAATTAATGGGAATTCATTTTAAATTAATTTGTTTGCATACATTAAAGCTTGGTGTATGATTTTTAAGTAATCTGAGTGTCGGACGTATGCTGATAAATATTTTCCAAATATGGCGTTAGCTACATTTGGTTATTCCTATTTGGCATTTAACTTCAATTTCTACTAACTAGGTATCTTATCCCAAATGTATTTTTTACGCCTGTTAAAAAAGTATGACTTTTTTTTAACAATAATGCCCGTATTCATAAACACTCGTAAAAATTTTAAACGGTTCGTTATAATTTTTATTCAATAAAAACAGTTGACATTGAAAGAAAAATTGAAATTTTATTTGTCAAGTTTGATTCTATTTATTAAAAATTATAACGAACTGTTTTGAAACTTTACGAGTGTTTATGAATATGGAAATAAGTGTGCAAAAATGCACTTTTTAACGCAAACGATTGAAATAAAACATTGCGGCACTTTTTTCACACTTTTATTGCAGACGTAAAAAAAATGTGTGCAACACGAGTAAAAAGTGTCATATCACTCAGGATTTGACGAAACTTTCCTATTTGTGAAATAAGACTATACTTTTTACTTTTGTCGCATAAATAACTAGTACGGTTCAAGTAATAAATGTCGATTCAGATTCAGTTTCATTTCAAAAATTCAATCAACGTAGCCAGATCCGAACACGAAAAAGTAAAGTCAGTTTCAGTTCAAGAAAATGAAAATTATGACGGTTCAGTGGGTTCGAATTTCAGTTCAAAGCGGTAAATTATTACAAGCACAAAATATGGTGATATTTATTAATTTTAAAATCATTATTTAATTTGTATTTCTATGGGGTTCCGTGGCCGCGTGCCAGAGTGTCTGGTCGCGAACCTGGAGAACCGGGTTCGATCCCGACCGACGCCAAATATGCGCAATTTTTTTTAAAACGTAGATTGATACATCGAATAAAAAAAACCGATAATGTATAAATATCGTCTTTTTACTCTTAAAAAAATATGAACTATAATATTATAATAAGCATTATGCTTTCATATTTTACATATATACTAGCCCTGCGCCAAAAGAATTCGCCCACATCTATTTATTATAATTTTTCATATAAAAGGAAATTGTTTACACTTATTCAATTATTATTCCTAAACTTACTTTTATGTTCTTAAGAGTTAATTAATTTCTTACATAAAATGCGCTATCATAATTAATAAATTTGTAGCTACCACGTACCTTGTAAAGACAAGGGATGTAGGCGAATTCTTTTGGCGCAGGGCTCGTACATGGTTTAAATTCGGTTCAGGTTTATTGTTTTTGACAAGTAATTGTTCGGGTTTAGATACATAAAAAATCAGGTTTTCGGTTTAGTTTCTGGTCCCTGCTACTCTGCTAATAAAACAATTAAAATATTTTTAATTTGTGTTTTACGTACATTTTATGTGCAGGTGGTACGCACAGCGATGACGGACGCCTCTGGAGTAGCTTCCCTGCTGACAACAGCAGAAGCCGTGATCACGGAGATCCCGAAAGAAGAAAGTGCGGCCCCAGCCGGCGCGGGAGCAATGGGCATGGGCGGAATGGGTGGTATGGGAGGCATGATGTAAACATCTTAGAGTGAATTCAACCCATCAAAGACTCTTGTGCATCACTTGAAAAGTGCGTATACGCTCCACGTTGGACGTGCTCGAGCCATTTTTCACTATCATGGCAACTGTCGTACTTCTTTTCTAATTTTGTATTGGACGTTTCGTTAGTTTAGTTGTAATGTGTTGTCTGTGTAGGCAGTCCTGTCAAACATTTCCATTATCTCTTGACAGAGAATCAATTTATTATTTAGAATGTTTCAAGTTTTGTATGATGTAAATGCATTTAAAATCTGTTTTTAAATCAGTTTTATTCATAAATATAATTATTTAGTACGTATGACAATGAATTGTTCAATTACAGTTACAACTCAGGTGCATTGATTATTTTCTTAAATCATGAACCCATTAATTATTGACTGATTTAAAAACAGATTCTGTGATTCCATAAGAACAGTATAATATTCTTGGACCTTATGTTATAAGGGACAATTCCAAATTTGTACATGTGCGAATCTTTAGATAATTATGTAGCGATGAGACTGAGGGTTAATTTTATTTTAAAAATTGGTTTTTTAATGAAACTTCGAAGGTAGCTAGATTTTTTAATGTAAAAACGATCATTTTATATTGTACATTTAAAATACCAACACGCTAAGTTTAATTGAAAAACCAATTTTAAATATCGTTAGTTGTTCCAAGAAATAAAGTTGATCTGAAAATCAATTTATAGTTTCAGTACTTACCTTTTACTCCTTCATCGAATTTTTTTTGCAGATACCTATTAAAATGATAAGTGTTTTAGAAAGAATAGGACCATATGGAATTAAATTTTATTTAGCAGAAACAATGAACATAAAAAACTGGTTTTAGCAACACAATTTTTTATTACAGTTTCTGTATCATTCATTATGATAATATACTCGTTTTTACATTATCAACTATTTGTCAATAACTACAAAACAAACATATAAAAGAGTAGACAGCTACATACCATCCTGATCCCACAACACAAACATTTCACATGGAAGATAGTGGCCAAAGAAACATTTTGTCTGAGAAATTCACTAGAAATTATGTATGGAAGGCACGTACGGCAGTGAAAAAATACCGGGGTTGAAATGATAAAACGACAATTCCAATAGAAAAGCAATGTAATAAAATTAGTAAAGTATATATGTTAATCTGTTTATAAATGTGCATAGTCCTAAATAATACATTGACAATAAATGACACATGCCTCTAAGTTACAAAATGTACAGTGAAGGCCATGAACACAAAGAATATAATCGTATCTTCTAGAATACACTATATACAAATTAATTAACGAACAGAATCACTCTCCTGACATTTGTTTAATAATCACCAGTAATTAAATATACAAATAAACTTAAAATAGGTAACAAAGTACCTACGGAATCCTGAGTAATTAAAGTTGGTAAATGTATAATAACAATCAACAGTGGTGTTCTGTTCTAGACTTTAGCGACAAAATATGATTTCTATTTGTAATGTTTCACACTAATGTACCGATGGCAGTGTATAAATAAATTACAAAATTATGAAAAGCTTTCCACCAAACACATTCACACACATGCACACGTACGTACGGGAAATGTTTTAACAATCAACAATATTCACTACTTTTCACAATGTAACCCGATTCTTTTTCCCCTGTTCCTTCACCGATTCACCTTCGACTTTTTTTCCTTTCGCCTGCGCCAACATGGTGACTAGTTTTTTCGGTGAGTCTCCTACTATCCAGCCATGCTGCATTGGTCTGTCATCATCTGTGTCTTCTCTAATTGGTTTCACTTCAATCAAATCTTGAAATTCGTCGTCGCTCGAGCTAGACCAGTAGTAGAGTTGGTCTCCGGCGTTTCGTTTCTTTCTTGAGACTGCTAGACAGTCGGGATTTTGGTCTAGCGTTGATGCATCACCGTTTTCCACACTTTTCTTTCTTTTATGTTCACGTTTTCGATTTTTATCTATTTCGAACTCTGTATCATCGCTTTCCTCACCATGTGATTTACTATGTTTTCTAGTTTTGCCTATTCGTTTGGTCTTTTTGGGAATTTTTATTTTAGATGAGGCTACAAAATGGGTTTCTGATTTGAGATTTGGGTCAGTAAGTTTTATTTTGATCTTTAAAGCATCTTGTTTTGGTTCAATATCAGATTCGAAGTCGTAGACATCAATACTATTTTTAGGTGCACTTTCTACGATTTCTGCAACGGGCAAGTCTTCTTTTGAATTTGAATTACTATTATTTAACAATGGCTCTTCCGGCTCAACGAATGGTTGTTCTGTTTCTTCGCTTTTACTTTCAACCAGTGCAGCAGGTTCATTTTCTTTTCCTAACATTTTAATAACTTCTTCAAATGAAGATTCGTCCGAACTCCAGAATTCAATTAAAACATTCTGTTTTCCACTTGTACATTTTCTCTGGCTCTTTCTTCCAGCTACGCCAATGCATTCCTTTATTTCTTGTTCCAGATTTATTCCAGTATCCTTTTTCGGTTTGTTAGATTTTCTAGGATTCTTATGATGTTTTTTAGAAGATTTGGAATGCCTATTTCCAAGCGTAAATTCTTCTGACGAAGTGGAATCACCTGAATTGTAACGCTGACGTTTCTTTATTTTGCCGAGAATTTTAGGTTTACCTTCTTTAATCTTCTTCTTTTCTATGGAATTTTTGTCTATGTGCATTGGTTCTGCATTATTTTCAACTTGTTCTTCTGTAATCTGCTCGTTTTCTATTGGCATTTCTTCAAGTTTCTTTTCCTCTTGAAGTAATTTATCAAAAAGAAGATCCATTTCTATTTTAGACATTTTATTCGCACTATTATTGACAACAGTAACGTTATTTGGCACTGGAGGTAATTCTTGATGGACAGTATTTTCAACATTGTCTACGCTGCTACAACTATCGAGAAAAGTTTCAACCAGTTTGGAATTTTCTTCTGAAGAAATATCTCTAATTTCAGGAATTTTATCCTCTAACTTAGGTTTTGATGCATTTTTAAATATTCTGCCCATTATCATACATTTCTTTTGATTTTCTTTGGACTTGTCTACAGTTTTCTTCTGCACTGGCTTCGCTTTATTTATATTTATATCAGATCCATGTGTTGATTCGCTAGATAAAGACATTTCTTCAAAGCTCATTGAATCGTAATATCTATCAGTGTCACTGTCACTTTCATTTTCATTCCATTTTATTGAACCAATTCCACTTTCATGCTTATGTTTTGTATCATCCATTTTATCATCGTAAGTCTTTTTACTTGTCTCTGCATTTGCTGTTTCGGAATTTTGATCTCTATTTCTGAACAGAGAAAATTTACCTGCTTTGAACATAGTGCTGTCTAATGATGATTCTTCAAAATCGTACACATCATGAGGCTTTTTAATTTCTGTTTGATTCTTGGATTTACTGCGATGTTTGGAGGCTTTCTTTTTTGTTTCTTTTAAACCTAATTTATTACCAAATCGACAAAACAGGTTCTTTAATTTGCCGTTTTTAGTTGATTCAATAACTTTTTCAGTCTTTACTAAAACTGTTGTATCTTTAATTTCTTCACGTATTATGGGTACAATTTCAGGTTCTGTTTCTCCGTTCTTAGGTTTGTTACTGCAATTCAAAACTTCTTTCAAATTGAGATCTTGAGTTGGAATTGATACTTTTAACCCTTCAAACACTTTCATGGCTCCTTTAGTTATAAGTTTCTTGGGACAGTCACTAGAATCACTATCAACAGTATTTAATTTGTTTTTCTTTACAGGAACGGCATAATCGGTTATTGATGCTTGAATGGCACTGTCGAAATCTCGTTTACCCCTAATTTAAAACGAAAATAATTAATATAGGTAAAACATATTAAAATGTGTAAGTACATACTTAGTTTTCTTTGATTTTCTCACAACTGCATGAAGTCGGTTGGAAAGAGCTTTAGCCATAAGCCCCCCAAAAGCGGAGACAACTTTCTTCTTCAATTCTGGATCAAACTCTTCATTGTTGGGAACATGTTCTTCAGATTTTTGTTCTGGTTTTGCGAAAATACTGGTTTTAACTTGAATACCACTATTTTCTCTACTACTGCTTGTGGTATTTTCGCTATTATCATTTATATCTATAAAAGGATCAATTTCTAAGTTATCAGATTTTGAATTTTCTCGAATTTCTGGCTTTTCTATAAAATGTTTGCTTGTAAAATCGACATGATGGAAATCTAATGGTATATTTTCAGTATTGGAATTATCTATAGCCATTAAAGTTTTGCTAGTTTCCAAGGATGTATCAATGGAAATGTCTTCGAACTGAATGTCTGAATATTTAGTTTCTCCGGAATTATTGTTAGACTTCTTCATTAGGGTGTTACTCTCTATTGGTCTGTCGGGAGATGGGGCTTTTTGTGCTAGCCATTCGGAAGAAACAGCAGAATTGGAATTCGACCAGTCATTGTTAACAAACGGTTCTCCTATTGGTGTATCTACTCTTGAACTTTGGGCAAGCCAACTATAAGAATCTCTTTGAATAAATTGATCAGAATTTGGCTGTTTTTGTATAATCCAACTAGCATCATTCGACCTACTGAAACTGTTTAATGGAATGTTCTTAGTTGATTTCTTAGTAGCTGATGACATCTCTGAACCACTTTTCAATAAACTGCAACATTCTAAAAATAACTCTTCATCTCTGTTTAATATTTTACGTTTTGAATTGTCTTTTACTGATTTCTTCTGTACTTCATGTTCCATTTGATTTGTGATTCCTTCTATGTGCTTTGATGGTTTAGCAAATGAATCAGATATATTTTGAAAATGATTAAAACGATTGTTTGGTTTCATAAGACTCGATAAAACATCAGCAGTATGTGAAAATTTGATTTCAGGATTATTTAATTTATGATATCCAGGCTTAAACAAATCTTTTTCTGAAATATTGTGTTCTACTGGTTCATCAAAGTGATTGGAAGATAGAGATATACTGTCATCTATATAATTTAAATTTGGATTTGTCTCTTCAATAATATTTTCCAGTAAAGACAACTGTTTACTTAGTAATCCATTATTTATAGATCCAAGAGATGTACTATATGTTTCTTTCGTTATTTCGTCGTTGCATTTTGACGTAGAATTGTAATTATCTGAATCAAAGCTTTTCCTTTCTCCTAAACTTTTATATCTTTTCGGTTCAGAATATTTATCATTTGAGTCACAATTTGTTGACCGTCTTATATTTTGTGGTAGATAGTTTGCCTCACAAATTAATTCATTAACTGGTTTGTCAAGAACTTCACTAATAATGTCCACCAACTTTAAATTAGTGTTCAAATCAGGTATTAAATTTGCAGCTTGTGTTGGTGATTTTATATCCAGAATTTCCTCTACGGGTTGGATAATATTTGATTCATCATTATTTACAAAATTTTCTTTTGATATTTTTCTGGAATCATTTGATTGTTCATCGTAAATTACTTCTTTATTGTCAAGTGGGATAACATTATCAGATGATCGTTCGTCAATATCTAATATTTCATTTAAATTGGAATTTTCTTTAACTAATTTGTCTATTTCAGCGTCTGCTAAAATCAGTTCTTTATTTTCAATGTCTGGTATACTTTCGACATTTTCATTTGAATTCATGTTGTTGGTTATTGGTTCTAAATTTTCTATCAGTTCATTAATATCATGTTCAATCTCTATATTTTCGTCATTATAGTGATCAAGAACATCTTCCAAATTTTCTTGTTCTTCATTTACTTCATCGTCCTTATTTTCATCTGGTTCATCGTTCATTTTTCGCGTTAAAGTCTCTTTAGCTTCAATTTCAGATAATTTAGCAATATGTGTAAGCGTTCTTTTGTGACTGGCTAAGTTTTCTTTACGTTTAAAAGTTTTGTTACAAATTTCACAAATGGCTACAAGTCTTACTTCCTCGTCATCTTTCTCTTTCCGTTTTATATTGCACCTCGCTAGTGATTTTGGAATTACTCGTCGTCGCGTTTTCTTAGGCTTCTTAATTTTTATGTTAAAATTTGTTTTAATTTTTATAACAAGAGATTTATCAGCTAAATCAGGAGTAGTGATAAAGGATGACTGATTTTCAGACAACTGTTTAGCTGTTGGAGTATTCAACACATCTGCATCTTCCGTTACATATGAATTTTGATTATATATTTCTTTCTGTAAATTTAAAGGCTCTAATTTGATATTTCTTGATTCAGTTGTGACATTATTCTCCAAGTCGAAGTGGGTTTCTAATAATTCAGTTTGATTATTTAAGGTATCTTGAATTTCTGTTGGTATTTCTTCATTCGCTATATTTTCACAGTGTTCGATTAAGTTAGAAATATCTTCAGTAGAATTATTCATATCTTCTTCCGTAAATTCGTACACGTCTTCTTTATTATTATCTATATTATCATCAATTGTATTTTCTATTTTTGAAGATTCATCTTCCATATCAGCTGTGTCCTGATTTTCACTTGAATTTTTGTCTGTAACATTTAAAATATTTTCTGTATTTAATGTCTCAATATCTGCAGCACAGTTGTTTATATCCTCCACCATTTTATTGTTAGTCTGTGAAAGTACAGAAATATCCGCTTCAAATTTATCAGTCTCTAGTTCGAGTATTTCCATATTTTCAAGAAGTGAGTTATCCTTTTTATTTTTAAGTAAAATGGCTAGTGGAAGTTCATCTTCCGAATCTGAATTTTGTTCTGTGGGTGCGGGAGTATCTTGTATTGGGGATACAATTGGTTCCTGAATATCCTTTTTTTCCATTATTGAGGTTTCGGGTTCGTTTTCAACTGAAGATTGTAGTTGTGTTCTGAAATCTTCAGATATTACCATTTCTTTCACAACTGGAAGTTCTGATTCATATACTTCAGTGCTTTCAGTAAACTGATCAATATTTACTGCAGATATTTCAGGAACTGGATCTTCAACTGCTGGTTCAATATAAATTTTAGCTCTAATTCGTTTTCTTTTTTCAACAGTGGTTTCTGATTTATTGAATTCAGAATTTTCAGAAGGCTGAGCAATATCTACTACAGATATTACAGGATCTGGATCTTCAATATAAATTTTTGCCCTACTTCGCTTTCGTTTTTCAGCAATTATTTCTGAATAAGTTGCTACAGTATTTTCAATTGCCTGATTAATTTCTAATGAAGTTATTTCTGGAACTGGATCTTCTATTGGTGGTTCAATAAAAATTCTGGCCCTACTTCGCTTCCTTTTTTCAACGGTTATTTCAGATTTATCTACTTCAGTATTTTCAGTAGACTGATCGATATCTACTACAGATATTTCAGAAACTGGGTCTTCAAAGTTTGATTCAATATAAATTTTGGCCCTATTTTGCTTTTGTATTCCAAGAGCTGGTTCTGAATTATTTGGTTCAGTATTTTCAATAGGATGATTGATATCCTCTGTAAATATATTAGGAATTGAGTCTTCTACTGTAGAAATTTCAGGAACTAGATATTCAATTTCTGGTTCAGTATAAACTTTAGATTTACTTCGTTTTTTCTTCTCAATGACTGGTTCTGATTTACTAACTTCAGCATTTTCAGTAGGATTAGTATCTACTGCAGATATTTCAGGAACTGAGCCTTCAATATCTAGATCAGTATAAACTTTAGACCTACTTCGATTTCTTTTTTCAACGACTAGTTCTGATTTACTAATTTCAATATTTTCAGAATGATTGGTATTTACTGAAGATATTTCAGAATCTGGGTCTTTAGTTTCCGCTTCAATATAAATTTTAGCCCTAATTCGCTTCCTTTTTTCAACGACTAATTCTGATTTATTTACTTCAGTATTTTCAGCAGGTTGATCAGTATTTTCTGCAGATATTTCAAGAACTGGTTCTTCAATTTGTGGTTCAATATAAATTCTAGCCCTACTTCGCTTCCTTTTTTCAACCGAAATTTCTGATTTATTTACATCAGTATTTTCAGTGGGCTTATTAGGATCTACTTCGGGAATTGGGTCTTCAATATCTGGTTCAGTGTAAACTATGCTCCTACTTCGCTTTCTTTTTGGTCTAGAATCCTCTGTTAGTGTACCGGAAACTGCATCAACAATATTTGACTGAGAGATAGTATAAACTTCTGCAGATTCTTCTGTTGCAAGATTCTTACCAACTGATGAATTATCATCAATTATTTCATTCAATTCTTCGTCCAGGTGAACAGTTTTTCGTCTACCACGTTTTCTTTTAAGTTTATCTGTCATTAATGTATCATCTGTTGGTATTGGAAGGTCGTTTTGAAGGGCATCCTCTACACTGCCTGTTACGCCATCTATGAGTTCATTATTTTCCGATGGAATATAAGTTGATTTTCTTCTGTCGCGTTTTCGTACAATAATTGTTGTTTCATCATTTATGCTTTCGTTTATTGGATTTTCATTGTTAATGTTGCAGTCATTTGATTTCTGTATCTCTTGGTTTATTAATGTTACTGATTCATCGATATTACTAAGTTCTACATTTACTTCTTGAATATATACAGACTTTTTTCTACCACGTTTTTTCTTAATTTTAATAGTTTCACCTATTTTTTGTAAAACATCTTCATTAATTGTTAACTGGTTGTCCATACATGGTGCAATATTTATATTTTCAATACTTTGTTCTAAATAATTTGAATTTGGATTTATACATGTATTAACAATAAGATCAGCAGCAGTGTTGAGTTCTACATTGATCGTTTTTCGCCTTCCACGGTTTCGCATTATTTTAATTGTTGTTTCACCTGTTATTTCTGCAACATCTTCTATCTCTTCATCTAGCATATTACTTAAATCGTTTTCACTTTTACTAAATGTTTTATCTAAATAGGTTGTTGAATATACATCAGTTTCAGAAACAAGAGTTTCAGGTTGTACTTTTTTCTTTCTTCCTCGCTTTTCACCCGTTCTTTCTGACGTAATTATATTGTAAACTTCTCCATCGACTATCTTACTTAGATCAGTCTCACTTTTACTTAATGATGTATCAAGTTCAGCATGGATATTTTCATGGTGTGCTTTCTTTTTTCTACCACGTTTCTCAACCGTTCTTTCTGGTATTGAATTATACGTTTCTTCAGTCAGTGTATTACTTATGTCCGTTTCACTTTTACTCATTGATGTATCCAAATTTGTTATTATTGATACATCAGTTGCAGATTCGATATTTTCAAGCTGAACTTTCTTCTTTCTGCCACGTTTCTCAATCGGTCTTTCTGATATATGTTCAATGTAAGATTCTTCAGGCTGTATACTTCTCAAATCTGTTTCATTTTGATACATTGATGTATCAAAATTTGTTATTATTGGTGTATCAGTTACCGCTTCAGTACTATCAAGCTGAACTTTCTTTCTACCACGTTTCTCAATCGGTCTTTCTGAAGCATTTTCAATGTAAGTTTCTTCGGGCTGCGTATTAATTAGATCAGTTTTATTTTGATATACTGATGTATATAAATTTGTTATTACTGGTGTATCAGTTGCAGCTTCGAAATATTCAAGTTGAACTTTCATCTTTTTGTCACGTTTCTCAACCGGTCTTTCTGATACACTTTCAATGTACGTTTCTTCGGTCTGTATATTACATATATCAGTTTCTTTTTGATACATTGATGTATTCAAATTTGTTATTACTGGTGTATCACCTATAGCTTCGGTATTATCGAGCAAAACTTTCTTCTTTCTACCACGTTTCTCAATCGGTTTTTCTAATACAATTTCAGTGAATGTATCTTCGGTTTGTATATTACATAGATTAGTTTCATTTTCATACACTGGTGTGTCAAAATTTGTTATTAATGGTGTATCAGTTATAGCTTCGGTATTTTCTAGCTGAATTTTCTTTTTTCTATTGGGTTTCTCAATAGGTCTTTCTGATACACTGTCAATGTAGGTTTCTTCGGTAAGTATATTACTTACAGCAGTTTCATTTTGATATACTAATGTATCTGAATTTATGATTACTGGTGTATCAGTTACAGTATCGGTATTTTTAAGTAGAACTTTCTTCTGTTTACCATGTTTCTCAATCTGTCTTTCTAATACACATTCAATGTATGTTTCTTCGGGCTGTATATTACTTAGTTCAGTTTCATATTGATATACTAATGTATTCAAATTTGTTACTACTGGCGTATCAATTACAGCTCTGATGTTTTCAAGCTGAACTTTCTTCTTTCTGCCACGTTTTTCAATTGGTCTTTCTGATACACTTTTAATGTATGTTTCTTCGGTCTGTATATTACTTAAATCAGTTTCATTTTGATACACTGATGTATCCAAATTTGTTATTACGGGTGTATCAGTTGTAGTTTCTATATTTTCAAGATGAATTTTCTTCTTTCTACCACGTTTCTCAATCCGTCGTTCTGATACACTTTCAATGTATGTTTTTTCTGTCTCTAAATTACTTAGATCAGTTTCATTTTGGTACAGTGATGTATTCAAATTTATTATTGGTGTATCGTTTATAGTTTCGGTATTTTCAACCTCTACTTTTTTCTTTCTACCACGTTTCCCTAACTTTCTTTCTGATTTAATTTCATTGTGTATTTCTGCATTACTTACGTCAGTTTCATTTTTATCCAATGATTCACTTAAATTTGTTATGGATACATCAGTTACAGCTGTGATATTATCAAGCTGTACTTTCTTCTTTCTACCACGTTTCTCAACAGATCTTTCTGAAACACTTTCAATGTATGTTTCCTCAGGCTTTACATTATTCAAATCAGTTTCATTTTGATACACTGATGTATCCAAATTTGTTATTACTGGTGTATCAGTTATAACTTCGGTATTTTCAAGCTGAATTTTCTTCTTTCTACCACGTTTTTCAATCGGTTTTTCTGATACACTTTTAATGTTGTTTGTTTCTTCAGTAAATATATTACTTACATCAGCTTCGTTTTTATTCAATGGTGTATCCAAATTTGTTATTGTTGATACATCAGTTAAAGCTTCCATACTTTCAAGTTGTTTTTTGTTTCTACTAAGTTCATCATCCATTTTTTCTGATACACTTTCATTACTTATTTCTTCAGTTGAGCCATTTTCACTTTCTTTTATTGTTGTATCCAAATTTATTATTGCTGATACATTAGTTACAGATTCAATAGATTCTGTTTGTACTTTCTTCTTTCTACCTCGTTTGTCACTTTTTCTTTTTGATATTCCTTCATTGTATATTTGTTCTGTTACTATATTATTTTCATCAGTTTCACTTTGACCTGCAGATTTGTCTAAATTATTTGTTGTTAATATATTTATTACAGCTTCATTATTTTGAAGAATATTTTCAGTTTTGTTACATTTATCATCCGATATATTTTCAATGTATATTTCTTCAGTTACAGAGTTATTCATATTATTTTCATGTGTTTCCAAATCTGCTACTGACTTATAAGTTACATCTTCATTAATTGAAGATTGTATATTTTTCTTTCTTCCACGTTTCTCAACTGGTTTATCTAAGGTTTGTTTGTTATTGATATTTTCATGTACCACATTAGCATTTTCCGTTTGTATCAAACCTAATACTGTGGGTATATGATCTACAATTTCAATAGTGTCAGGTTTTATTTTTTTCAATCTACCACGTTTTTTAATCTTTTCCTCTGATGTGCTAAAATTATATATTTCATTAGTTATTGTTGAATCCACATTATTTTCGTCTCTACTTAATGTTTTATCCAAAGTTACTGACATATCTGGTACAGATTCATTTATTTCAAGTTTTTCACCAGTTGTTTTTGAAGTAATTTCATTGCATATTTCTTCAGCTACTATACTATTTACATTTTCAACCAGTGTTAACATATCAGTTAAATTTTCAACATTTTCAGGTTGTACTTTCTTCTTTCTACCACGTTTCCCAATTTTTATTTCTGATGTAACCTTGTTGTGTATCTCTTCAGCTACAGTAATTATGATATCTTTTTTACTAGCAACTTCAGTTTTATTCACATCAGTTGTAGTTGATACATCAGTTATAATTTCCGCAGTTGCGAGTTGACTTCTTTTCGGTCTACCACGCTTCTCAAATCTTTCTGACATATCTATATTGCACATTTCTTCATTATTTATATCATATACATCAATGTCGCTTTTATTCATTGCTGTATTTAAATTTGTTGAAATATCAGTTATAGCTTGAAGAAGTACAGGTTGAACTTTTTTCTTTCTACCACGTTTCTCTCCAGTTCTTTTTGTTGTATTTGCAATCACTTTTTCTTCGTTTACTATGCCATTAATTTCACTTATACTTATTGTTTTATTTACGTCTGAAAGTGTAGACACATTAGCCATAATTTCAGATTCAGGTTGGACTTTCTTCTTTCTACCTCTCTTCTTTTTAATTATTACTGATTTTTCTTCAAGTTTTTGAAAATTCTCTACAATATTTTCAGTCGGTAATACACAGTTAGTATTTTCATTTTCTTTTATTATTTCATTCAAATCTTTTATTATATCTGTTATACTTTTATTAATGACAGATTGTTCATTTTTATTGTTTATTGCTATTATATTTGTCTCGGTCGGCATTTCTACAATTTTGTGGCTTTCTTCGGTTATTATATTATCTGTGTCTATTTTTTCGCTTAAATATGTTGATGGAGGAATATTAGACTGATCGCAAGACATGTTTTTTATTTCACAATTTGTAACAGAGACTAACTGTTCATCTACTTTTGAAATATTGTCTTCGGCGGGTATATCATTAATAGAAATATTACAGACAGTATTCCCTACTGCTTCAGTTAACTGAAATTCATTTGCTGGTACAGATTCAACTGTTTCCATAATTTCTGGTTGTTGAAGCTCAACTTTCTTCTTTCTTCCACGTCTCTTTTTAGGTTTTATTATATCTTCATCCATTTTTAGCAGGTTTTCTTCGTCAATTTTGCTGTCAAAACATGTATTATCAATTTTATTTTCTTCTTCGTTTAATTTTGGAGAGCAATCTTCTGTTGTGTCTCGAACTTCAGCAGGTTCTGTTTCCAGATATGTTGGATTGGGAAGTTCAACTGATTCATTAATTTTTGGCTCTGTACTTTCAACGTTTGGTGCTTCACTATCTAAGGCGATTTCGATATTCTCACCTGGAGGGTTATTTTCATTTAAAATTTCTTTATTTTCAGTTATTTCTACGTTTGAATCAGGTGGTTTTGAAAGATCAGTGGATTCATTGATTTCTAACTGCACATTTCTTTTTTCATTTTCCCTATTAATTTGCTTATCTTCACTCTGAGAGTTACTTGAGTTACTTTCATTAGGTGTATCAGTTGTTTCTAATTCTGAATCAATCAGTTTTGTCAAAGGAATAATTTCCGACCTTTTTCTTCTACCTCGTCTACCTTTAGGTTTAATTTCTTGAAGATTATTCTTATTTGTTTCCTTATTTAGAGTTGTTTCTGTTTCTGAATCTGTTGGCATGGCAGAATCAGTACTTTCATTAATTTCTGACTGATTTTTTTTCTTTCTTCCGCGTTTTCTAATAGGTTTTATTAGACCTGCATTAACTTTTGGAAGAGGATCTTCATTTGATGATACTTCGGTAATCATGTTTTGACTTGTTTCTTCAGATTTATCTAAATCTTTTGTAGGGAGATTATCAGACTCACTGTTTTCTGATTCTTTGTGTATAGTTTTTCTCCTACCTCGTCTCGTTTTAACTTTATCAGCATCAGTGGTATTTTGAGGAACATCTTCTGTATGAATCGCAGATAAATCTTGAACTTTTTCTGCTGTTGTGTCTAAATCTGTGGTTGAAATATCAGATTCACTAATTTCAGCTTGAATCTTTTTCGATCTACCACGTTTTCTTTTAGGGGTTGAAGTGTCCTCCAATACTAGCTGAGATATATTTTCTACAGAAGTGTCATAATTTTCTACAAGTTTTTCTATTGACTGATTCATATCGGTTGATATCGAACTATCAATAATTTCTTCTGAAAGACTGACTTTACTTTTACCCCGTTTTTTCTTAATTCTTCTGGTAATTCTTTTGGGTTTTAACATATCTTGACACTCAGTGTTTTCTTTACCACTATCAAAATGATTACTTTGATCGTCAACACTTTCAGAGTGAGAGTTATTTTGTAATAAATTTTTCGTAGGTGAAGTCGGCTTAGTATTTGCTTCAGTTAAAGTTTTATTTATGAGGAAGCTATCACATGGTTCATCTTCCATTGTCATTATTTGTTGCGACAACGGTTGAAGAGATTCTACTATATCTTTAGTTGAAACAGATTCTTTAATATTTTCAATTTCATTTTCCTCTTTAGAAGTGGTATTTACATTGACAGTATTTTCTTGTAGTACTTCTTTGGGTGTTTCAGAAGTCATTTCGGTTAATTGAACTATATCTTCTTGATTACATGATACATCTTGTTTTTCGATATTTACATTTGAAGTAGAATCTTCAATATTTACATCGGGAATAGTTTCTTCATTATTTACATTTTTACATTCGGGCAGTATTTCTTTTATTTCAACTGGTAACTCCACGTTTATATCTGCATTATTTTCGGCAAATGTTTCCGGTTCTTTGTTTAATGGAGTTATAATCTGTAGTATATCAATTTTTAAATCAGTTTCATTTATAACATCTTTATCAGTAATTATATTTGTATCGGCTTGAATTTCATTCTCTTTTTCTTTAATAGTAGCGACTTCTTTCTGTATTGCTTCTATTTTATCATTCATTGAGTTATCTAATGAAATTCGTTGTTCAAGTCGTTCTTGCAAACTGACTTGAGGTATATGACTATCTTGATTATTTAGAATCAACGGTGTAAAAGCGATATGTTTCTTTGAACTTCTTTTCTTCTTAGCTACAGGAAGTTTAATTTTTAATTTGGTACTGGATGGATTTAAAACAAACTTACTTAATGGAATATCATCATCCGAAGTGTCCGAGGCTGCTTTAGAATTTAATTTAGATTTTAAATTAGGTTTTTTTGTGACTTTTTTGGGTGTACATTTTTCGGTAAAAGCAGTGTTTAGTAATGTTGGTATATTGGGTATAGATTTGTCAAGTGTGTTTGTTTTTGGTTTACGTGTAGTGACGACACGTTTTTCTTTTCCAATTGCATCAGTTTTAGGTGTACGTTTTCTAACACTGCCAATTTTAGTATTCGATTTATTTGATTTCAAATTTTGATTTTCTATTTTTAATTCTTCACACTTATTTTTAACACATTCCATTAAACAATTTTGTAGAGTTGCATTTAAAACATAGCTTAACTGAAAATTTGTTTCTATATTGGTTGGCATATAATCAATAGCTGCATTAGGCACTATGTCTTCTTCAACAGTTTGTGTTTGCGTTTCTACAGTCGATATTTCAGGTGTTGAAATATTTATTTTAAATGACGGTATTTCAAGAACATTTCTTTCGGGTTTCTTGGGCTCATTATTGACTTCAATAGTGTTGGTACTTTCAGGTAATTTGGAATCGACCAAATTCTCTGATCCATCTGGTTCCCTTTTCTCTGGGCTTTTATTTATTGTATCTGAATTAATTTTTGTACTTTCATCGGCATCAGAACGAGAGACATTAACTTTTTTTTCTACATTATTTTTGTCTTGTACAACAATTTTATCTTGTACATCATTTTTGTCTTGTACATCAATTTTATCTTGTAAATCATAAATTTTTTCTTGTACTACGGGTTGGCTATGTTTATTCACGTCAGTAGAATTTAAAATAAATAAATTAGATTTATCAATTAATGAAGGTTCGGTATTCGTTTGTTGTTTTTGCTCTAATTTACATTTCAACATAGCGATACAATCATTTAAACCACGACCGGATCTTTTTATCTTATTTTTAAATTTATTTAGACTATTAGAATTATTCGCACTCGATTTATCACATGACTTTACAACAGTTTTATTATCACTGCATACATCGGAATCACTTTTGGGTTCTTTGTCAACACTCGTATCACTCACACAAGGGTTTATATTTACTGGACACAATATTGGTATTGAGTGTGCAGAGTTACTTATGGAAACATGTGAAGGCAGTGGTTCTATTTTTTCTAATGTTGGCATGTCTGAGTCAGCATTTGTTTTACTAGAATTTTGAATATCACATTGTTTATCAATAAATTCCAATTCGGGAATAATGTTTATATTTTCAGGCTCTTTTGATAGATCTGAGACTTCTGTTGTAGTTTTTTTTAATTCAATGTTTTGGTCAATTGTTTCTGAAGTGATAGATTTCGACTTTGTGTCATTTTTAGCAGCAATTTTCTTTTTCTTTGAACCTTTCATACTAAGAGTTCTAATTAGTTTCGAAGCGATTCCTTCGCTTTTCTCTCCTAATTTGTCTTTATTTCTAAATGATTTCCTAAACGACTTGACATTTTGAACTAGCTTATTCTTCTTTTTTGTTATTACCTTCTCTGTTTTACTATCGCTTTCTGTAACATTTTTTACCTCATCTGAATTATTATTAGGTTTCTTTTCAGGGATTACTTCTTTATTTTTCGATACGATCGGATTGGTTTTCACCAATGAATTTTTACTTTTCCGCGATCTTTTTTGTTTCGTATTATATTTAAGTTCGAAAACTTCATTTGTCATTCCCCTACTAATAACGTCATCAATAATTGCGCTAATTGTATCCGGTTTATCTTTATCTACTTCCGGAATTTTAGTTTTCTTATTTGATTTAGTTAACACAGAAAGAAAACGTTTAGTATTAGATTTTTTAGGTTTAGCATCCGATTCTACAGTTTTCGAATTAGATTCTTCCTTTTTATTTACTTTTGAATCGGTTTCATCACTATTATTTTTAAGAATTTTACATTTCTTGTCACTATCCTGAGATGATTTTTCCAAAGATCTGTTTTTGGATGGAAGTTTTTCTTCGTGTTCTTCTTTAATTTCATCTTCTTTTAGTTTATTTGAAGATTGCTGTGATTGCATTTTAGATCGAAGTCTCGTTTTCCGAATTAAATTTGTTTGTGCAATGGCTTTTGCAAGTTTTCTTCTCGTAAGTAAAGCAGAATTACTATCGAATATTTTGCTGCCTAATATTCTGCTAATCATTCTCTTATTTCTGATATTATTTCTACCAATAATTTTTTGTTTTATTATATCATTTTCATCATTATCCTTTTTAATTTTGCTTCGTAATGTCAAAGGTGTATCTGAACTATCAGTTTCAGAATCATTTTTATTTTGTTTTCTTAAATTGTTCGCAGATATTTTCCGTTTTAGAGCATTTCGTATTGTTTGTTTTGAGATTTGTGGTGAATTGTTTTTGAAATGTACTTTCTTATTAGTCAATTTGGGATTTGAATTAGTCTTTGAGTTCGAAGAACTCGGTTTTAATGTTTGTTTATAGGCTTTTCTTGGTCTTTGAATACCGTCCCTCATGGAAATCATTTTCCGGTGTCGCTTAGGTGGTAGATTGGCCAGCATTCGCTCGATTGTCTCGGCTGTGAAAAGATAAAAGTTTTATAATTCGTTTCTAGAATAAATGCATAACGAATCGGAAATGTAAATTACCATCACTAGGTTTCGACGGTTTGGGTCGCGGCCCAATGAAGAGTGGTTTGATTTTAGGTTTGTGTTCTCGGGCTCGGTTGACTTCTGGGTTACAACTTCTCTTATAACCTGCATTCACAGTAACCAATACTTTCCAATCAAACAACAATCAAAACAAATAAACAAAAATTATAACTAATTTTGAATGCGTGAATGAATATTTGTTAGATCTTTAAATAATAAGATGAAAACAAATAAACAGGGATACGCAAGATATATCGATATACATGGACATATTCTGAAACATAAATATAGTATTAATATTACGTTAAAGACTAATTATTTTAATGAACAAAAATAATACTAATAGCAATAAGGAAATTAAAAAATAATTTTATGGTATCAAAATATTAATAAATGTTGTTAGTAAAAATTATTATATATTTTATAATTTTATATTTTTGATACACTAAAAAAAATTATAAATATAACTTTATAATAATATCGATATATCAGTTTATGTCAAATAAGCTTGTATTACTTTTAATTTCATATTTTCCTAATATACTTCATTTCAGATAAGAGTGGATCGATTTAGATATATTTTATTATTTTTTTTGGAAGAAAGTAATTGAATATGTATTAAAATTAAAAAGAAAAACAAATTTCTAACTTTGAGCAAAAAGTAACATATCTAGCTTTCTTCCTGTACTCTATATCATATGAACAACTGGCAAATTTTAATTATTTATTTTAAATATGTAAAAACGATCGTCGTTTAAACGCAATTCTTTAATGAAACGAAGTATATATTCATTTTTTTTTTTTAATAGTAAGTAACTACTCTCAATATAAAAGTATACAAAATGATTTATGATGAGTGTACCAAACTTTAACAGCTTATTTCTCATATCATTTTGAGCAAAAAAATGTCAGATTAGCTTGGCTTACTACGAAAACTGACCAAGTTAAATTTTTCTCATTTATTGTTTTAATGATCGATCAGGTATGCATATGTCTATACAGCGAGAAATGTATACATAAGTCGGTTTATTGCGAAAACTAATCAAGTTGACTTCGACACTTCTCGTTGCTTGGACATATTGCAGACTTAGTCATTTGATCATTAAAAACACTAAAATGATTTTAACTACTTAACTTGGTCAGCTTTCACAGCTCACAGTAAGCCAATAACATGTCCTATTTCTTTTACTTCCCAAACACAATAAGCGAAAATTTTATAAATATGAGTTAATTTCCCAATTAATATCAAGTTGTGATTGACAAAACATAAAATAAACAAATATGATTAAATAACCAGCAGTAAAATTCTAAGTATAAATAAAAACATATTTACGTCATAGTCAGATTGTAAACTGTCTATAAATTGTCTAGGCGAATTGCAAAATGATAAGTTTTTGGAATTAACTTGGCTATTTCTAAATAATTAAATATATTTTAACATGACCTAACTTAACGCGTAAAACTCAGCCCTAATATTGCAGGCATATTTTACGTAATTTGTACAAATTCCACTCAGACAGGTTCTTGCAAACGATTATATATTTCTAGTAAAATCATTTCAAGAAGATATTATGTAAATTTTATTTGACCCTGACATCTGTCAATTAGTAATATTTGAATATTTTACACAGATCACTACACTGATATTGCAACTGTTTCCATGTTGCAGCTTTTAGCAGCATACGTTGCAAGATTTTTTAGTAGTAATATAACAAGAGAGTGAGAATATATTGAAAAAATTTGACAGATTTTTCGAAAACTTGTTGCCAGGCGATAAAAACGATAGCCCATAGGGTTTGAGTGGCTATTGCCTACTGATCTGGATAGCGTGCCCAATGTTAAGCTTTTGTGACTAATTGAACAACGCATGTTGGAGGATTTTGGCGCATCAGCGCCAATAAGCGCTCGCATCAGTGCATAGGGAAACATAAGAACTCACGCAAACGTCAAACTAACACTGATGCATTGATGCGAGCGCTGATTGGCGCTGATGCGCCAAGATCCTTCAACATGGCGGCGTTCAATTGGTCACAAAACGCTGTATCTAACTTGGCCCCTGTAAGCTATCCAGATATGTATAGAGATCAGTGCTATTGCCAAATGGCAACAAGTTTAGGAAAGAAACTGGAGAATTATTTTCTAATTTATCGAACTCTAGAATTATATTTAATTAGATTATTTTTTGATCTACAAATTTGTTTCGAATAACGGAAAGCCACTATCTTGCTATGTCGTAGTTAACTAGCTTCATCAGTGGCGGACTAACTTCTTCGGAGGCCCGGGGCTTCCTCTAATGCCGGGCCCCTTATATTGAGACCAACTCACCGCAGGGGTATTCCGGGAGATTTTGATAAAAATTTATTTTTTCATTCAAGGTCAAATCGGACGTCGGAATGATCCGAGCTGAATTGGTTAGTAGAAAATAAACGCGGTAATAAATGTTGAGGCAAAAAATTAAAATTTGACCCAATGAATTAAATGAAACAGATAGTTTTACAAAAAATATGTAGGCGAGGTACCAAAGCGTTGATTCCGGGAGACGGGAGAAATATTAAAATTGAAGTTTCATTCCGGGAATATATACATTAAAATCACTAGACCTCAGATAAGTTGCAAATTTATAAAATAAATCGTATCTGAATCATCAACTTCACTAGATTTAGTGATAAAATCACTAAATTCGCAATACTGCTACCACTCAAATCACTGATACGGGGTTTCCCGAACCGTAGCTACAGTGTTACCAGTATTTATAAGTATTAATTTCACACACAGGAACCTAAATGTTTCTTGGTAGAAAAGAGACGACTCGAGTATTTATGAAGGTGGTTATTTAGTGGAAAATCTTAGGACTGAACTTTCGTTTTTTTTTTTTTTTTTGACCTGGAAACGGGGGACCCTGTTTGGTCCCCTGTCGTGATGAAAAAAAAAATATTGACTTGTTGACTTAACGTAAACAATACCAATAATTGCAAAATGTCTCCTTGGAAACGCTCAAACTCAATAGATCAAAAATCAAAACCGTATGGTTTGCAATAATTTTCAGTTTTAAATGGTTATGGTGCATTTATAATAAAAAACAGCGTCGTGGCTTTAAACTTGTCGTGCGTGCCTTAAAGGCTAGCTTATACACTTGTATCATAATATACTATTATTTATTTCATGATCAGAAACATCACTAAATCGGTGTTTTTCGTTAATTTTATTTGTGTGTTAATAACTATCTGACAAAATAAAAGCTTTAGAGATTATTCCCGGGAATAATCTCAAGAGCATTATTCTCACTATAATAATGGCAGAATTGTTTAAAACAAAACGCTGACACGTGACAGGTAATGAAATATTTCATAGGTTTCTCTATCATTCTTTTATCTCTAAATATGTTGATTAAAAAAAAAAAATCTGTTGTGACCAGCACAAAACCTCTCGTCATTTCCATATTAGGCTATATAGTACATATTGTATTTAATATTTCTGGTACAAACAAAAAATTCTAATTACCTCTATTATTCACATATTTTTATATTTTTTAATTAATTTTATAAACAAGTTTCGTCCTACTCTTCTAAATGTTCGTGATTCTTCAAATTCATTGACGAGATTGGCGGTATTTCTGATGGGTATATGTAATATATGTATCTATATTTGGGCTGTGCGATTTATTACAACGGATTATTTTATATATTTATAATTCTCAATCTCTAAATCTATATAATAAAAATGTTAAATGTATCGGATTGAGAATTTGTTTTTTTTTAATCTTTGTAATAACATAAATTTCCAAAAAAATATTTAGAATTTTTTTTAAGATACTACTACTTCCGGTTGTCCAATTGTTACTAAAACCTTTCATCTCGGCCCATTAATGCCAGATTAAGGAATACATAGTTAAATTGGTCTTTAGTATTATAGTCGTCCCTTCAACATCAAGCCACGCACATACACACAAGTACACAAACACACATATATAATGTATATATAATAATCGGATTTTAGGGACCTTTAAACGTGCTTATTCACTAAAATCTGGATATGTGATTTTTAGCATGAATCTAATACCTTTCTCAGCGAGAGGTAGAAATTAATTAAATCGAGTAGTAATTCTTCAATATTTGTAATAACATGAGATTTAAAAAATATATTTAACTGAGTTTAAAAAAAAAAACTGATAAAAACTTGAATTGCGGGTACTTCTGGTTGACCAATTATAACCAAAATTTGGATTATATGCAAAAATTATAGTTTTTTGAATTGTGGTATTGGAGTCCAGAAATATCGTCACATACACACAAACACACACACACACACACACACACACACATACATACATACATACATACATACATACATACATACATACATACAAACAGACAGACAAAATGACTTCCTTACCTAAAGTTACCAGTTTACTGTCATACTCTGGCTGAACAACTCATTTTTACCTATTACTAGTCAAATTAAAATGTAGTAAAAAAAAAACATGTATTACAATAATTTGTTTTAATGTTCAATTTTTATAAAAATGTAATAACAGACAAATAGCTGATGATGATTGTGATTTCACAATCGAAACGTCCCAAATGTAAATTAAATTGTATGTTTCAATAAACAAAAGATCCAAAAAGCCTACACAAATTTTTTTTTCCTTACCTAAAGGTGACGGAAGGTAAAAATTACAACATAAAATGATTAAATATTCATTTTAAGAAACTCAAGGTATAAATATTATGTAATCTCATTTAAAAGAAACTTGGAAATTAATTTTTCTTTATAAAATTTGATTTGTATTTTGATATAAAAAGAAAACGACCTATGTTTATACGACATTTTTATTTGAAATGACCTCCCTAACAAACTGTTAAAGTTTTTACATTCGTCATAAATCAAATATAGTCAGAAAAATTGACTGAGTCGGGTCCAGAAATAAAAGTATAATTATCACAATTATGACAGAGGCATATCGCTCACTGTTGCTTTATAATATTGAATGCCACCGGGCTATTATTTGCGCCGCTATGTTCACACATTGATTGGTTTCTCTACCTGTTTACCTGCTATGTATTAGTAAAATAATCTAATTGTTTCTTTAACATAAGTGCTATTCTTGTTTCAAATACGTTGTTATGGGTATGAAAACTGCCGTTCCAAACATTATTTCAAATAAACATGGGAACAGTGAGAATTTTACTGTATAGAAAAGGTAGAAGAACCAATTCAATGCATGAACGGTGCAGCACAAATAAAGGCACGTTGGTATCCAATATTACAAAGCAAACAATGACCGATATTTATAGTTTTATTGCTGGTCCCGACAGAGTTAATTTTTCTGACTATGCCCCCCTGTATAATCCTTGTATCAATATGATAAAATTAGTCCTGTAAATATTAAAATAAAAATCATCTAAATTAGTATTTGAACATTAATGTATGTTTGAAATTCTGTAAGCTTATTTGAGATTATGCAGAATGCAATGCGTATCCCTAATAATAAATAAACCATCTCACCTCTCTGCCTTCGTCGTCGCGTGCGTGCTCCATACGGACGGTATTTACACTTCTTTCTGGCAAGCATCCATGTCCAGTCGCCGCCGCATTCCAGGATGTGTTTGTGCAGCTCCCCTAGGTTGTGGCACTGCTTTGTACACTTACTGCACATCCGAGCATCACTTCGCTGCCACTGACGGTTTAGCGGGAGCTTCTCTACGATTCCAACCTTTCCAAGACCGGGGATACTCAGGTGCCGGTAGATTTGAGATTGACTACCCACGAATTCGTAGTGGCTGCACCAAATATGTGGGTGGGTGACGTTTTTGTGGTCATCTAGGGATTTTAGGTTAGAGAGTTTTATGCCACAAGTAGCGCAGATGTAAATCCTGGGACGAGTCCATTCGCCGGTTAGTTCCATCCGTTTGTTTTCTTTCATTTCGGATTCGTCCTGAGATGCGCATATCATGGCTATACTGTCGGTTTTGTCAATTTTAAAATCGTTTGACTTTGATGGACTTCTTTGTAGTTGTAGATAACTTGGTAATTCCAGATTTTGGGTTACATCTAACTCTGATTCTTCATTCTCTTCACTGTCTTTAATTTCTTCAACATCTGTTTCGTTCGTCACTGTATTTTCACTAATTTTGCACATTACCCTATTTAACAAATCTTCTAAAACAAAATACACATCTTTTGATGATTCTTCAGATATGTAGTCACCCTCTTTTGCAGACTTCTTTCTTAACTCTAAAAATTGTTGTGCATTTGCTTCTAGGCGCAGATCTTCAAAAGGTCCCCGTGTATCTAAAATTTTGTTGAGTTCGTCAACTTGAACTTTCCATGCACCTGTTGGACGTTGGAAATTTCGTAAATCTTCGACAAAATTATCGCCGTTGAGTTTGTGCTGCCTTTTTTTCACGGATAGCTGCGTCCACATGTCCAAACAAGTGAGATCAGTCTGACTATCTTTTTCTTGAACTACTGAATTGAATTTCTTGCTTGGAAACTTGTACTTTACAACAGTTACTTTCTTCGGTTTCTTCTGCGATGCTTTTGCGCCGTACTCAATTTGTGCATCGAAATCTTCTCCGTATTGTGAGGAACCGAGAAGAGTAGCAACAGGAGTTACAGCATTTAGCGATAAATCACAACCGAAATTATCTACTGCATCATTTGCTGGTTTTGCGTCTGTTTCTGAAATGGTAGTGGGATGTTCAAAATTGGATATTCGATTTTCGGATTCGACATTCCTATTGAGTTTGCCATCCAAATGATGCAGTAAATTTTCACGAATGTTACACACGGTTCTCGAATAGAATTCTTTATCAAAAATTGCGTTGAACTGCACGGAATTCGCATCTTTAATACTATCACTCGCGTGGTCGTAAATTTTTTCGTATTTGTAAATATAGGCATTAACTAAAGAAAAAACACTAGCTGGATTGGGTACATGTTTTTTAGTTATTTCTTTACCAGGTTCACTTTCATGTTTAACTATTTTTTTCCTATTTTTAGTAAAATTATTACTCATTTGTTTCACAGATGCCCTAGTTGTTCTTAAATTCCGTAGACCGTTTTTTGTACTTTTTACACTAATTTTTTTATTCCCTACTTGATTTTTCTTATGAGCGTTCCTTGTTTTAGAATTCACTATGCTATTCTTCACCCTTCTTGCTAAAACTAAATCTTCTTCATCATCATCAGCATCGTTATGTTGTTCTAACTTTTTAGCGTCCTCTTGAGATATTACGTTGGCGTGGATAGAATTTTCGAAGTCTTGGGGGAAACCGGTGCCTTTTCCAACATTATTCCCTTGATTATTTGTTTCAAGGGTTGTTAAGTTTTTTATCGACAAGTTCTTTTTTATCGGTGGACTAGAATTATCTTTCGCTGTAGCCGGCAACGAAGAGGTACTTTCATTACTAGTAGTTCTTTTTAATTCGGGTCGAATACCATCAGACAATTCACTACTGTTAGTTTCCGACGTTGTGACAGGCGACGGTGATGGTGTTTTAGTCTCTGGTGAATCCTGCAATCCATGTACTAATCTGTTATGTTCTCGGAGCGTCTGGATGGAGCTGAACCTCTCCTGGCACGGAAAACACGCGTAGTACCTGTTGGAATGTTCGTTAATGAGGTGTTCAAGCAGCTGTTTGAGGGTGTGATCAGTATGGTTGAGTTTGCTGCAGAAGCAACACGCTGTGGCCGACTGACTGTGATTTGGAGTCCGAGAACTCGATCTTCTTGTTTGTCCAGCTGAGTGGCACCGGTCCACGTGTTTTTGCTTGAGGTTGTTGCTGGTGAACGTCCGATCACAGAACAAGCACATGAGGCGTTTCTTGTTAGCGTCGGGCACGTCGCCAAGCTCTGTCTTCTGCTTGATGTAGTTGTCGAGAATGAGCTTGGATTTGAGAACGTTCTTGACCTTGTCGAGCGGAACGCTGCATTGCAGGCTGAGGTTGGACTTCGGCTTGGAGGTGGCTACGTCCTCGGGTACCACGGCCGTGAAGCTGGCCTCGGCTGCGTCGTTTTCCAGCTGCGTGAATTCCGCCTTCACGGACTCTCCCTCCGAGCCAGCTGCGTCGAACGATCCGCTGTTCACCATCCTCACGGCTCAGATCAATGCGCTGCAAATAATAAACATGTTATTCAATTTGTTTTCTAAATGTGTCAATATTCGTGCAAAAATAAATACTGATTGTTTTTATATAAAAATATGCCAAAGAACTAAAGAAAACAACACACTTGAACTAATTGACTCATATTTTCATTTCTCATCATAATGTAATACAT
Source organism: Ophonus ardosiacus (assembly GCA_943142095.1). Lineage (NCBI taxonomy): Eukaryota > Metazoa > Arthropoda > Insecta > Coleoptera > Carabidae > Ophonus > Ophonus ardosiacus. The sequence goes on along the minus strand of OW964829.1, from coordinate 22,646,682 downwards.
ATCTCTGGCTTAACACATTTACTGCGTTTAGGGATCATGATCAGTTTAATTAGTTTGACAAAATTTAATGCCAATTTACGATTTTGTGGATACCCTAAATTTAGCAATTTCCATGGGAATTAATAGCAAATGATAACATTTACAAGCTTATTATCTACATTTACACTATTTTCAATTGTCATTTAGAAAGCACAGAATACAACTACTTGTATTTATCACACTCTACTACAATACTATAATCTGTAATCTGGCCACTTATACATCTTAAATTAATATAGCAATGGCTGAAATCCAACCGGCAATATGGGAGTGGTAAAATACTGCGGCCCGGTGAGCCCGAATGGAAAGGGTAAAAGACGACTGATGTGTACAAGCTCTAGATAGAATTCAAAAAGCGTCACTTGTAATTCAAAATCATTTATTTAATTTTAGAACTCATTAAATGTTATAAATGAAATTAAATAAATTGACTATTTTGAATTATATTACGCTATACTCGTATATTTACGCTTTCTGAAATTTTATTGACTATATCATTCATTAAATTATAAACCAATAAGAATGCGTGATTTTTCTTAGTTACCACGTATTACAGCGGTTATTATTAAGTAACCATGGTAAACGAATATACGGACCTTTATATATTCGAATATACCTACCTTCGTATATTCACTTATAGGTACATACGTTTGGTTATTTTGTTCTATGTACACAAAGGTGTCATGTTATTTTGAATTCTATTTATGAAGCGTATAGAGTACGATTTTTTTTTCAAACACAGTACCTACATAAATGAATCTGTATTTTGACTTTGAGGAGAAAAATCAAGCTTTTTGTGCTTTAAGTAGATATCTGAAATGAGACTGACAGCTCCGAGTATGCACCGAAACAAACGAATAATTAAACGCACCTATTGTTTGACAGCCAAGGTTTTTTGAAATAAAAATTTGACAAGTAAACATTTACAGCCCGATTCACAAAAAAGTTTAAGCTAATCCTCATCTTAAAATATAGTCTAATCTATTCCTAGTAACTACCTTTATTGATAATATCATGAAAATTAAATACCGGAATAGAATAGAAATCACTAATCCAAAAATGAGGATTAGCTTAAACTTTTTTGTGAAATCGGGTTGTTAGTTATTTAATCACAAATCCAGAGATTGCGTTTTTGATATTGTGAGTTTATTCAGAAATTCGAGATTGCAAATTTAGTATTTTTTCCAGCATATGAAACTGTAAGTCAATTTGCAAAACTCCTGAATTTTTTTCCGAGTAAGTATAATGTTAACATTTTTATTTATTTTTACTTTCCGTTACCTTTAGGTAAGGAAGGTATTATCTGATCAAAAAATTCTGTGGTGAGTTTTTAATGAATAAGCACGTTTTAGGGTTCCTAGAATACAACTTTACTAGTTTTACAATGATGTCTGTATGTGTGTCTGTGTGATAAAAATTTCTCTGACGATAACTCCAATACTACAATTCTAGAAATTTTCGTATTCCTCTTCTTCACATCCATATGAACAGCTGATTAGATTTTAGTTATAATTGGTCAACCGGAAGTTCTTAACAGTTATTCTTGAAAAAACGCAGTTAAATATATTATTTTTTTTACATTTTATGTGATTATGATATGAAAAAATATCTTATTGTCTATACGGTTTGATTATACATTTTCCTTCCAAATTCTTTAGTTTGTAATTAAAATAGGGTCCGAAGGCATGGTTGTCAATACAATAACAATATATAGCAGTAGCAGTACACACAGCAGAACAATCCAAGTATAATCATATTGTAGTAATGAAATTTTTAATAGAGATTAACTGAAAAGTAGCGTAAATGAACATACAACCTTTCTGCTTTAAGCCATCGATTCACTTTATTGGGTTAACGTGAAAAGCCTAGAAGTAGGACATTTCATATGCAGTTCTATTTATTTTTATAAATTTTTAATAAACTTAGAAATTGGGTATAATTCACTTTCCAATCTTTTAATCTTCAATTCATAGATATCTAAAATAGTTTTACAATTGAAGGGAAGTGATTATTACGCTTTCGTAATTATAAAGCAAAAAAATATTGACTAAACGTTAGAGAAACTTATTGAATTCTATCATTTTAATTTTCAAAACGATTTGTATAACATATACAATGCACCTATTATCTGACATAAGATAATATTTTTTTTTATGAAACTAATTTTCTCCGGTAACTATTTTTCAATGATGTGGATCAATATGACAGAAAAAGGTAATATATCATTGCCACGCCCTTTGTCTCTTCGAATAATATAAATAAATTAATAAAAAAAATTATATATTTATAGCAATATATAAAATAAGAGTTTTAATCAAGAAGTTTAAAACAGTTATTTATGTACCTAGGACAAAAAATTGCATATTACAGCAGAGGTTGAGTTTGCTTTCCGAGGCGAAGCCGAGGTAAAGCAAACAAGCGAGGCTATAATATGCATTTTTTGCCGAGGTGCATATTACATTTTTCTGTCTACCTTACTTTACGTAATAGATCTAGAAATAAATACACGTTTTTTTAAATTGGTAAAATCTTATTATTTATTATATGAATAATGATAGGATAATATTATCTTCTGCCATTTTCACAAAATTTTAATTTTTAGCTCTGTTTTAGTTGGAAGGAAGACACACTCACAGACACATCAACACTATTTGACAGGTGAAAATAAACAAAACCAACAAAATAACCTCGAAACAACTCTATCCAACGGCATCTTAGATTAACAATTAGTCATGTCAAAATTAATCATTTTTATTATAGTTATTTTCATTACTAATTGCGCATATATTTAAATTAAATTTATCATTAAAATAATATTTTTATTTGCTCGTTTGATATTTGTTATTTACAATTCCGGTAGTACACACAATTACAATAATCATAAAATCGTAGTAGGCTTAGCGTACGAAAAACTTTTGCGGACGAAAAGTGATAACGTTCAGAAAAGTGTCAGTTTTCGTCCGAAAATAAGTACGTAAAATTTCACTTTTCGTATAGGTAGACAGAAAAAGTATTATCTATACTAGCGATTCTCAACCTAAGAGTGGCGACCCAAAATAGGGTTGCGAGAGATTTTTTTTGGGTCGCCAAACGTACCCGAAATATGTTATTCATCAAAAATTGTTGTTCATATAGTTTTCCTTCAATCTTCATTATTTTCAGTTTTAGTGAATTGTAGGAAAAGAATAAATTTATCTAATTATTTCCAAAATAACTAAACTTCTTCATATTAACATAAGTGTGCATTAATTTGTGTGTGTGTGTGTGTGTGTGTATGTGTGTGTGTATGTGTGTGTGTATGTGTGTATGTGTATGTGTGTGTGTGTGTGTATGTGTGTGTGTGTGTATGTGGATTCCCTTAATGCTCTAACTCTAATACTACCAATCGAAAAAAATTGAAACCTTGTATTTCGACCCTACTCTAGTATGAAAAGAAACCATTACATATTATTGTAAATCGGATAACCAGAAATGGCACTTTACTTGAAGCTCAAAATGGTTTTTCTTCGAAAAATACATTTAAGTGTCATTTTGTCACAATTTATGTTATTATAAAAATTAAAGATTATTAAATTTTCTACAGATATGCATTCATACATTTTCTATACATATACATATTTTATAATATATAAATTTATAAAATAATCTATGTCCAGCAAGCTATGTATGAAACTTAGTTCCTTAGTTACGCAGTTCAGATAAAATTTGACAAATTACACACAACAAACATCATCGTGAAAATGTTAAAATTGGATTCTAGGGACCTCAAAACGTGGTCATTTACTAAAATCTCGATATGTGATTTTTAGCAAGATCCCAATACCTCACTTACCAAGGGTAGCGGGAGGTAAAAAATCTGTCATTCAGAAAAACAAATATATTAAAAATTACAGGAGAAATTTGTAAAAAAATAATGAACATAGAGAAACCGAAAATAATAAAAGAAAATATAGTGAAGATGAATATAAAGAAAGTAAGAAAGAGAAAAGTAACATTTATAAAAGGCAAAATAGACAACAAGAAGAATACAGAAAATAAAAGACAGAAGTATAAAGAACACATTAAATATTAAGAGAAAATTCAGAATACGCGGAAAACAGATTGAGAAAAATAGAGAAAGTATGAATATATTAAGGCAGAATGTAGAGACGAAGAAAAATAGGCAAATAGAGGAAAATATGAAAATATGATAAGAGTTAAGGTAAGATATACTATATAAAAAAAAAGAAAACGAGAAAAATAGAGATAGAGTGATAGCGTTAAGGCAAGATATGGGCTACAAAGAAAAAGAACATCCCGGGGCAACCGGGTTCGATCCCGACATACGCCAAATATTTCCAATTTTAAATGGCACAAAAGTGACACGGTAAAATATATCGTCATCATTACCGATGTCTACATGTGTTGTAGATACTGGCACACCCAGAAATGGGTAATATGCCGTGATGATATATTTATTTATTTAAACTACACGGCAGGAGGATATGGTTGGCCACATCAGATTTTTTTTATTGTTTCGTCAGAAAAAAATGAATACTTGCCCGCTGTGGCATGAGACAGAAGTAGAGAAACAAAGAGAGTAAAGTGAATACATGCAGCGATAAAAACAAGTGCGTAAATAATGGCGTAACAATCAGAGATATAATGGAAACTAGTCTACGAGCCAATGGGCCCACGGCCCATATGATACGTTGTTTTTAAAGCAGGACCGATTTTTTTTCCATAATACCATACTGTTCCTATATATATACAGGATGGCGCGCTTAAGACGATCCACCCTTAATAACTTTGAAACGAATTGTGATGGACATACCCGGTTTACGCTAAATGTTTTAACATCTAGGGGGCCACATTTTATTAATATTATTGTTTTTTTGAATTCACTAATCTTACCCCCGCCATTACCAACTTTTAAATCTTAAATGGCAATATAGCCCTTGTGTCATATCAAATGAAAGCTCTTGAAAAATGCTATACAGGCATGTTAATAAATTGATATTTATAGTCTGGACGATATTACTTGGCGAGCTGAAGTAATAAAGGATTTTCCTGTGGTTACGGTAAAGGTATAAAAACCATAGGCGCGCCGAAAAAAAATCAATTTAATAAATGTACAAACAGTACAGAAAATAATAATTTATTTATTACATTAAAAAAAAAATAATACAACAATGTCAAGTACGAAATGCAAATAAAAAATAAATAAAATAAAATACATAATATGTACATTACACTATATAAATACAGGTGTTTCGAAAGTTATGGATCAAACTTTAATGGATGACAATAGAGCCAAAGGAAGACAAAAGTTAGTTAGTCAAAAATCAGCTGATTGTCATATTTTGAGTAATTTTTGGACATACGATAAGATAAACAAAAATCTTCATTTGACCAAAGTTGTAACTCTTATAATTTTCAAGATAACGAAAAAAGACGAAAAATCAGTAAATTAGATGATCTACGAGTATATCTCGGAAACAGTTAAGAATTGAGTGCGGATTAAGACTTTTAGACTTACTTCTAGCAATATTATAACCCGTTTAAAGTTTGGTCTATAAGTATAGAAACACCCTGTATATCAACAAGTCATAAATATTAAAAATTAATGAAAAATATGAAACAATAAATACATACAAAGAAAAAATGTAACTACTCACTTTCTACATCATCCTCACTACTAGATTCTGATTCTGTAGTAGAATCATCGTCGCCAACATTTATTATAAATGTATCGAGAACTTCCTCTATTTGTCCATCTGTTTTCCAATAATGTTCTTGTATGGATGTTGTGTGTTTAACATAATTTTTCCATTTCTCTTCAGTAATATTGTTAATTGCTTCTCCAGTAATCTTTTTTAAATTTTCTGAATTTAAATCGCCAGAAGTATTGTTATACTTTTATACGTTTACTTTACTAACATGTTATATGTAATATCTGAAATAAATATTCAAAAAAATTGAATCATTTGTAGATTTCTTATTACCAGTAAGAAAATTTATGCACGCCTATGTGCAAATAGAACTGCTTGAATATTAAGTGTCATAAATCGTGCGGTTCGGAATGTTTTTCTATTGTGTTAGGCCATAAAAGGTCGTAAAATCACTATTTTACTTTTAACGCAGTTCGGTATCTAAGAAAAAGTATATATTTAACATACCGCATCGTAGGAATTGTGAATCGACCTGCATTCCTAAGGCTTGACAAGTAAAATCGTCCAGACTATACGCATGCCTGTATAGCATTTTTCAAGAGCTTTCATTTGATATGTCACACGAGGTATATTGCCATTTAAGATTTAAAAGTTGGTAGTGGTGGGGGTAAGATTAGTGAATTATTATCAAAAATATTAATAAAATGTGGCCCCCTAAATGTTAAAACATTTAGCGTAAACCGGGTATGTCTATCACAATTCGTCTTAAAGTTATTAAGGGTGGATCGTCTTAAGCGCGCCACTCTGTATATATAACATAACAGGACTAAAAACAAAAGTGAAAAGATAAAAATAACGGCGATGTTATTTTTTATAACACTCGCCTGAAGAAGAAGAATTTTATTATTCATAAAAGTTTAAATTTTATGTTATTACGAAAAATCTTGAACGCCACACGGCCGATATGCAAATAACGAATTCGGCTGATTATAACATTACAAATTTCAGCCGCGTCCGTTATTGGCCTCATATCTGCCTAATGACGTTAATAACTATTGGCCTTTCAAAACATGTTGACTTAACGACTTTTTCGTTTTTGGTTTGCACACGGGCCCATTCGTTTCTTACTACGCTGCTACACATAAAGTCAAAGAATCGAACATAACAACAGAGCCTACGCGTAGGCTCCAAGAGCATGAACAGTGTGTTCCGAAATTGAACCACAGTAACAACATTATTAAATATTTTTATACTCCGATGTGTAAAGTTGTGTGCAGTGTGTAAACGATTTACGCAGAGTGCTCCGTAATGAAAATTACTAGTGTTACGTAATATATATATATATATATATATATATACAGTGTGATAATTAAAATTTGGCCATAGGCGTTTAACACGGGAAAATAGTTTTCTTTGCGCAAAAGTCCCCAATTAATTTTAGACAAAAAATGTTTCAAATAAATATTGTAGATAATTATATTCTACCCCTAAATCAGTAAACAGTTTTAATTTTGCACGTTTGGTAACTTGTAAAATTTAATTTAAATTGTATAAATGCGTTACCCATGGAATTGAAACAAAGTTTCAAAGAAATGCGTATCGTTTGAACTGTCAGAAATTCGGTTTCCAATTAAAAGTTGCAGATAATTTAATTCTGCACCTAAATCACTATACAGGTATTATTTTTAAAATCTAACACTTAAATAACTTTTATTTTTTTCACATTTTGTAGCGTATAAAATTAAATTTTTTCTGACAGTTCAAACGATATGATTTTTTTTGTAATTTTGTTCTATACCATAGTCATATTTTAACTATCTTAAATAAGAAGACGAAAATATACATAAATTAATGAGTATTAGTGGTACTAAGAATTTGATTGGTCGCCTGATTTTAAAAAGGAGATTCGCGCGTCTGCAGCGGTCACCTTTAAGTCACCTTTTGTCAATTTTGTGTTTGATGAATTTGTTTAATTATAACATCTAGTAATATTAACAATAATAATATATTTATAATTAAATTCAAAACGGCCAACACTAGCGCCATCCGTCGTCATACTTTGTGTAATAATATTGCCAAACTGTTTCAATGTTCTATAATTTATTAGGAAAAAAATGCTTATTATTTACGTTATTTATACTATTATACTTAATAATAATTTCTTCGTGAATATAACGTATAAGTTTTTATATACAAACATTTCAGCTATGCAAACATGAAAAAAATTGTTCCCTCTATAACTAACAGTTTGTCCCATTGTTTGTCGATCACTCGTTAGTACCTGCTACGTCACGCACAAATTCTTAAACTTTAAAAATTCATATCTCGCTTATTACGTAAAATTTTTAAGTCGCGTTTGCACTAAAATTCTTATTTTATCCTGTTCTTACAGAAAAAAAATAAAAGAAAAATGGTATAGGACCCCATTCCATGGGTATCCCTACAAATGAGCAATATTTGTACAATTTTAAATTAAATTTTGCAAGTTACCAAACGTGCAAAATTAAATCAGTTTAGTGATTTAGAAGTAGAATATAATTATCCACATCTTTTATTTGAATAATATTTGTCTAAAACTTTTGCGCGAAGAAAGACTGTTTTCCCATGTTAAATGCCTATGGCCAGGTTTTTAATTAACACACTGCACAAATATACCGGGAGTTTATTTTATCAGTAAACATAGGGTATATCATTGCCATAGTTACGACATGAATGTTTGACAGCAATGTATTGAAGCGTTTATTTTATATGAGTAAACATAGGCGTATAACATGGGAACCAGTTTTTGGTAAATACAAAGTGTCCGCCAAATAATCAAACCATGTTATTGAACATGATAATAGTACATTACATTTTGTACATTATTTAATATGAACTGCTTTAATAATATTACAGTAAATTACAGAAATTGTCAAATAAATAAATGTTTCCCTTTTTTACTATGTAATATGAAAAGCTTTACAAAAGTCTCCGGTGGCGCAGTGGTTATAACGGTGGCGTCTGAATTTTTTGGTTGGGGTTCGATTCCCCGTTGGGGTAATTATTTTTTTTTTACATAAAAATTGTTGAACTTTTGAAAATCAATTTCCATGTTACAATCATTTAAAAATAATAATTACATTGTAATAAATAAAGAGAAAATAATTGAGAATAATTGATTACAATAATCAAAATATTGATACAATAACAATGCATTGTATTTTCTTTTGATATTAATAAAAATAACTGAAATATAATAAACTTGAGTACTTATTATGATTTTACTGTATTTATCAAAAGAAAATACAATGCATTGTTATGGTATCAATATTTTGATTAATGTAATCAATTATTGTCAACTATTTTCTCTTTATTTATTAAAATGTTATTATTATTATTATTATTTTTAAATGATTGTAATATGAAAATATGAACTGATTTTTAAAAGTTCAACAATTTTTATGTAAAAAAAAAATAATTATCCCAACGGGGAATCGAACCCCAACCAAAAATTTTGGACGCCAACATTATAACCACTGCGCCACCGGAGACATTAGTAAATCTTTTCATATTACATAATAAAAATTGAAACAATTATTTATTTAACAGTTTCTGTAATTTATTGTAATTTTTGCAATATTATTAAAGTAATTAATATTAAATAATGTACAAGATGTAATGTACTATTATCATGTTCAATAGCATGGCTTGATTTATCGCCAGACCTTTGTATTTACCAAAAACTGGTTCCCATGTTATACGCCTATGTTTACTCATAAAATAAACGCTTCAATACATTGCTGTCAAACATTCATACCGTAACTATGGCAATGATATACCCTATGTTTACTGATAAAATAAACTCCCGGTATATATATATACTAGCTGACCCGCCCCGACTTCGCACGGGTAAAGCTAAAATAACGATTAGCTACACGTGTACCAGTAATTTTTCACATTTACTTCGGAGACATGCGCTGCGTAGGGAGCCGGCAACCTGCCTCGCATCGTACATGTAACAGGCTCCGCCCGATCCCCGCACCGCACCTAAAAGCACCTTTTCTAAACATGTCTCGGGTACTTTTACTTATGTACATATGATGCAAGCTATCTCTCCGACAAATATCGAAAATCTGCTAACGGTTAAAACTTTACTATAGATAAAAAAATAATTGAAATCATCCCCTATCGCACCGCCTTGATGGATGATTTTTTAAAAACGCTAAAACACTTCATTTCTTACCAAAAGCATAAATAAGAATTTTTATATCCCTAACTTGAGAAATGATGGGTTCTCCATACAAACTTTCGTCCCCTATTTCACCTCCTTCAAGTTTTATTTTCGCGACAAAAGGTAGCCTATGTCCTTCTCCTAGGTCCAATCTATCTCTATACCAAAATTCATCAAAATTGGTTCAGCGGGAGAAATGATGGGTTCGAACATATAATTTTTCATTCCCTATTTCACCCCTTCAAGTTTCATTTTCGTGACAAAAGGTAGCCTATGTCCTTCTCCTAGGTCCAATTTATCTCTATACCAAAATTCATCAAAATTGGTTCTACGGTTCGGGTGTGAAAACGTAACAGACAGACAAACAGACAGACAGTCAGAGTTACTTTCGTATTTATTATATTAGTATGGATTTAATATTAACAATTAAATAAAGAAAAAATCAAAATCACAATTAATTTTTTTTTATGACAATAATCAATATAGTTAACAATGATGACAATAATTTGTGTCCCAAGGAACACAGAGTTTTTATTAAGACATTATAACTAATAATGTTGTTACTGCAACTTACATTTAACGGAATTATAACACTTTTAAGTTATTTTGCCTTGTACAACTTTTTTCTAGTCTGCTAAACTACAATACAAAGTTATGATGTGTGGTATTTATTATTTGGTCACATAATAGTAATTAAAACGTTTTATATTTAAGTTTCATTGGCGTCGATTGTTTTAGTTTTATTAACGTCTTTCGCACTAAATTAAAGGAAGTGTTAGAAACGTAATTGACAGTTATTTATAAACAGTTTAAAGTTTTATAATATAGTTTAAAAATAATTGTTTAGTATAGATGCATTAAAGTTTACATATATTACATATATTAGTTAGTTTACCGTTTTATAAAAGTTTTATAAATTTATTTAAAACTTTTAAATAACTGCAAAAATAACAGTTTTATTTTAAACAGAAGAAAGTGGGAGTATGGTTTCTAAGTAACTTAATGCATTAACTAAAAAACTGATGTAAAGTAGTTCTTAGGAAGTTATTAAAACTGAAATATCGAATTATAATATGTACGGCCATATTTATGCATTTAAACAGAAACTGTTTTAGAAGCCATTTTGTAAAATTTAGTATAAATTAATTTTATTGTGTTTTTAATTTAATATTCTGCAATTATTCTCCTATATGATTTATTATAATATACTTTATTCATTATAATATCGAATGATTTAAAAAAAATACAAAAATCAATTTTTCATAAAAATTTAATAAATTTTCTTTTATTTATTTGAGGATATTATAATGTCCCTTAATTTTTTTCCAAGTATAATATAATATTTCACAGTAAAAATAAATTTGTTCATAAAATGAGTTCAACAGATATGTAAAAAATTAAAAAATATGATCTTTATAAAGATGATCTTAGATTTAAAAAGTAGCAGAAGACATTACAAGTCTTGGTACATATAATTATACAACATAGTCATGCTTAGACTACTTATACGACTCGTGATATGATAAAATATGAATTTACGGTAGAATATAGTTTGCTGAGAAATCTGTATTGTAGTTTGAATAGTAACCCATATTATAATTTTATTAGTGAATATATCTCTTATCAATTAGCTTTAATGAAACCAACATATTATAGTCCATGCAAAATACGTATGCAACTATTGCATGTAAGTGATAATAGAAAGTTATATAGAAGTTAAAAAAAACCTTGTAAATTAGTTGAATAGATTCCCCACCCGCCTGACATTAACGTCGTATAAACGTTAGAATCAGTAAATTATCGTTGCATAAAAGGTATAATACAAGTTAAAAAGTTTTAAGAAAAGTTTTTTTAAAGTTAATAGAACTAATAACAAACTAATTTGTGCTCCTTGGGGTGATAGTTATTTTTATTATTGCAATCAGATTTAGTCTACTGTAGGTGAAAATTGTTGTAATCAAATAAAACTACATTGCTATTAACTGTAAAACTTTTCATTGTTGTAAACAAATTTAATCTTTTGTATTTGAACGTTTATTTGTTCTAATCAAATAAAACTACACTGTAATAAACTGTAAAAGTAATAGATGTGAGAAAGAACATGAGAAATACCTGGAAATCAAAATTTTCAATTTTGTTCTTTCCCGGAGAATTTAATTTTGATTCTGGATTATTTAAATTTCTTTTTGTTTTCAGCTAGAATCCTTTTTACTGTACTTTGTGAAATATTTATTGTAGAACTTTACTTATGCTTTCGATTCATTTTGATTATTAAATTTTGATAATTCAATTTTTTTCACGAAAGTTTTATCTTGCGCTACAGGCCAATGACAAAAATTTCATTGTCCAATTAACCAAATAATTACTCATCATGCGTCAGTGACGTTCAATTCATTATTCACTTGTGCAACTGTGCTAATAGAGCGGTACAAACTTTCATCCCTATTTCACCCCTTTAATTTTTATTTTTGCGATAAAAAGTAGCCTATGTCCGTCTCCAAAGTCCAATCTATCTCTATACCAAAATTCATCAATATTGGTTAAGCGGTTTAGGCGTGAAAACGTAACAGACAGACAGACAGACAGAGTTACTTTCGCATTTATTATATATACAGGATGTTAATACTAAGTCGTTACACCCGAAAGTGGTAGTTAGAACTCATTAAAATAAACAACTTTTCTTAGTTCCAATTTTTGATTTGGTGCCCCGGTTTGTAGTTATTGGAGTTCTTTTGTTTTTCGAAAAATCGTCATAACTCTCTTATTTTAAAGACTATTGAATTTTTTTTCTTTCAAATTTACCTGTAGGCTCTCTAAAACATTTGACATTTACAATTATTTTTCATTTTTTCAAATGACAAAACGGCGATTGATCAAAAATTTCAATACCTGATTTTTTGATAACCACTCCATCGATTTTCGAAAGTAAAACATTTATAAAATCCTTAAACTATCGATTGATAAACCGAAAATGGCACTTTACTGGGAGTTCTAAACAGATTTTCTTGAAAAAATATATTAAAATATGATTTTAAACTCAAATTTGGTATTTAAAATTCGCATATAATTTCTATTTACTGAACTGATTGGCTGTTGTATCGGCATGCACTGACTAAATAGTTTGATATAACTGAATATAATATGTTGTAAAAACTGTTTTTATCCAAAAATTAACTTTCACTTGAATGTAAATACTCAGAAAACCTCTGATGCCTAACACAATGTTGGGCGAAACGTTAGGTGTTATACCTAGAAGACCATGGCCCAAAAACCCGAAAAAGTTCCAGCCTACACTGTTCAAAAAAAGAGCACTTTTTTTACTCTTATTAATGTTTATATAAGACCAAGGCCATATAACGCTCTATAATAAGAGTAAAGCGAAAAGGGCACTTTATTCAGTAATAGAAATAGGGTAAAATACTGAATTATACTATTTTGAGCAAAAATGTATACATATTATAGTTCTAAAAAAGAAACTAATACGGGTAAAATTTAATACTTTAAGTATCACTATTTTTAATCAACTGAGGGTACTCTATATGCCCAATAATGAATAATAATTACACTGAAATGAGGAATAAAGTTTCATTTTAAAATTACAATCTTTTAATTATTTTAGATTATATTATAATCCTGAAAACTATACTATAGGGTGCGAGCAAACACGTGACTCAAGCGACCTTGAAGTGCTCTTAGTCAGCTGAATTGTGTCCGCGTGTCACTTTGACAAAAATAATGTCACTTTGACATTACCAATGTTTGGATTTTTAATTTTGAACTGTTAAAAATTTATTTTTAATTTCATCCATTTTATTGCCTGAAAATTGTAAAATAATAACATTCTAACAGTTCAAAATTAAAATAAGTCAAAACATTGGTATTGTCAAATTGACATTATTCTTGTCAAAGTGACACGCGCACACAAATCAGCTGACTAAAAGATCTTCAAGGTCGCTCAAGTCACGTGTCTGCTCGCACCCTTTATAATTTGGATTTCGGGTAAAAATTGTATACAAAATATAATTGGTACTAACACAATTTATTTATATTAATATTTTTTATAAAAACATATACTTAGGTACTAAATATAAATTATTGCTTGATACTCTGTCACCATGCAACTCAAATGGTTCTTTATACAATAATTTTCTTAGAGCTTTTAACTGTGTGGAAGTATTATCTTTGATTATTTCATATGTATGAAATTTTTTATTGAAATTAACTTTACTTACATGTACGATTAAATAACATTCATCTTCAATTAGAAATAAATCTTGAATTTCACCGAAAGAATTATCTATATAAATATAAAAACCAGGTTTGTAATAAAAACCTTCTTGATACCATTTTACTCTAATTATTTTTAAATTTGTAATGTCTTGAAAAAAATTTCCAAAAGTATCTGCATATTGTGAATTACTTACAATAAAATTTTCGCTTCTACCGTAGCTAATTTTTTTATTAATATTTAAATACCTCCACGTATGCCACATATAATGCTGGTGTCTAGTTGCCACCAGTTTACAAACATTATTAAAATTATGGAGTTTATTTATTGTAGTTTTAAAATAATTATGCTTACTTTCGTATCGCATACACCACTGATTAATTAATGGTCCCAGATTTTGCATTATTGTAGGGTAATGAACGAGGAAATGTAATTTAGGTATAATATTACACTTAAAAATTTGAATCATGGATTCAAGGTAGGTTTGAACAAAATTTTTCAATATATGTGCGTGATCGGGTTTAATATATGGTGCAAATATAATATCCATACAGTTTAACAAATTCAAAACAGGCGTCCAATGTTTCATGACGTCGTTATTATTTAATAGGTCAGAAAATATTAGCGGACAATATCGTATTAAGCACCACATTTGTGCAGCTCGTAAGCCTAAAGAAGTGTTTGATTTATCTAAACTTACAACGGATGGTTTATTTTTAGAATCAAGTAATCCGTAGTCAAAAGAAATTATCCGTTCATTAATATTTTGCGGAGAACAAACTTTGTTTATTACTAAATATTGAAAAAAAAACTTTAATGTGTACGCTACAGCACCTTCTAATACATCGTGCATGATATCTACACTCATATTTGATATTACTTTGTAATTGTCTAAGTTATTCAATATACAATTTCTTTTTACCCCTTTAACATGCAATACTGATGATTTTTTACCGACACTAAATTCAGAAGCATGTTTTATATACGATTCATTTGTACGCATCATTTCGATATTTTCAGTTGTTGTTAATTTTGTTTCTTCTTTACTAAATAAACAAAAACGACAAAAATGAGTACTCTGAAAAGATTCTACAAATCCGAAAATAGTATGTGCTCCCAAATTATCATGGCATACAGTAGCAAGGGTACCTTTTATTATTTTATTGCCTATGTTTATACCTTCTTGTTCCAAATATTGAATTTCTGCGAAAATAGGTTTTAAATATGTGTTAAAATCTGTCCCATCTTTCAAATCTTGTACAAAAAATAAACCGCATAGGTGAATATTATGTAATTCTGAATTAAGTTCGGTTGGTAAATTTAAAATAGTAAAATAAATTGCTCCGATTTTGTGAATTCCTGTTTTACTACCAAGTGGATTTACACATTCGAAATCATCGTAAAATAATTGTATTTGCAATGCATAAGCATTATTGGTGAAAATTTTTGAAAACTTATATATATTACTGTCGCTGAATTTTGATATAAACGGTAACGGTAAAGAAGCAGGATTCCTGAAATACAGTGTTTTAAATGATTCATTCGTAAAAAGAGATTTAATAGTTTGAATAATAGGAACATGAATAAAAGACGATTGTATTGTTGTCAACTCATTTCGTGAATTGATTTTATTATACCTTTTTTCTAATCTGGTTCCTGTACTAATTTCCACAGGTTTAACAAAATTACTGTCATTTTCAAAATAATGTTTTCTTTTGTAACTCGTGTCAATGTTTTTAAAAGGTGATTTATATTTATCGATTATTTCATGAACATCTTCAACATTTTTGAGATTCTTTACTGTCTCATAATTTTTTATGGTTTCTAATATAACATGTATTATATTATTTGAGTGAGAAATTATAGTATCAATCGTTGTTTCAGAAATACCCAAGGATAACATTTCAGATATCATAATGGAGCATTTATTTTCTATTTTTTTGTCATTATTTATGACTTCATCAGTATTGTTAGTTATAAATTCTATATCATCTCTTTGAAAACTACTCGCAGTTTCTTGAACGCTAATATTTTCTGAACTATTTAAATATTTTAAATGTTTACATTGTTTGATATGGCGCCTTAAACCGCTAAACGATTTAAATACATTTTTACAATTTTTTGATATAAAACATTCTAGTGACAAATCAAGACTTCTTTCATCCAATAAATGAAAAGTTTGTAAATGTTTTACAATTAAATTTGGACTATCCTTACAAACATAACAAATATTACACTGAAAACTCATTTTGAATCACAATAAAATGAAATTAGTAACTTAACAAAATGGTTATTTATTATTTAATTTGCTTTTTAATCTTAAGTAGATATCTGTAGCTCTAGTAAGTGGAACTGAGCCTCCTATTTTATAAATACATGTTTGCAAAAAATTGTAAAATGTCTTTAATTCGACATTATATTGCAAATTAAACACATAATGTGCTTTAAATAAAACATCTAGAGCATGTATAAAATTAGATGCTTCTACTGGTATTAAAGCTTTATCAAATGTAATAAAATATTTGGAAATTGCTTTCTGGTTTGCACCAACGGCAATAATATATGGTTGAACAGTATCTGCGTTATTTAATAATTCTTCACGTGTTGATGATATCTGAGTAATAACATTGTTATTAAAATACAATTAGTATAACTGATTTGGTATTTAAAAACTTTATACCTCTTTGAAGACAACGAGCTTCCTTATTCTGGTAGCTATCTCGGGTTTGGGTTTTTTAATTGGTCCTTTTGTTGGAGGTGGTAATAATAATATTAGCAAAAAGATGCTGTTGGTAATTTCATCCCAGTCTATAATAAATATATGTGAGTATGATAGTTAAAATATCAAATTTAAATGACTAACCAGCTATTACGGCGGGTGTATCTTTTCCAAAACAATCAATATACACAAGCGGAATTGCTTTTGAAATATGTGCCCATTCCCCAATCAATCTTTTCTCTTCTTCAGGAAAATCTAAAGTAAAATCAAGATTTATCTGCAATGTGATATATAAAATGTAGATAAATTATTATAATTTTCAATTAATTATATTAATTACCAATCCCGGACAATCTAAAAATCGTGGAAATTTTTTAAGTTTTTGGTCATCTGGTAATGATTTCCGAAAAATATGGGTTCTTTTATGTTTTTCTATTATCTCATCTTTTTGGAGAGCCACCACAGCATTGCACAAAAATTGTACATCATTCTCGATTTGTACTAAATTTTCTTCTGTGTATGTTTGTTCCTGATGAACTCCTTGAATTTTCCTTTTTTTATTCTTACAACCCTCTGATGTTCTATATTTTTTTTGATAGTACTTTAATCCATAATATAAATATCCGGAATTAAATTCTGGATGATAAAAAAAGGACTGTAATAAAATTCGTAATTAACAGACTACGATATAAATAAAACATATTAAAATCTCACATATGGTACACTACTGCTCTCGTTTTTATATATACTAAAAATAGTTGCACTTGCTTCCGCAAATTCAATTATTTCCTTCTTTTTTGGATATGGGCCACACTTACCGACCATACATTTAACAATATAGCGGATTACTTCTCTTCTTTCGTTGTCAGTGAGTGTTTTTTGTAGTTTATATTTATCAAAGGTTTGTGTACAATTATTTGATAAATACTTGTTTAAATCCTACAAAGTCGCAAATATAAACCAATTAATTCATTAAAAATATTTTTGTTAAATACCTCAACTGCTAAAGTAGTTGAATTATCAATTTTTGGCTTAAATGTCGTGGATTCAAGCTCTAATTCTAAATCGTCATCAGCATCGGAGAAAAAATTATTGGCTGCAGCTACTTCGAAATCAATACTCTAAAGAATTAAAACAATTTGTTATCATAATCAAAAAGTTTAATATCTCACTCACAGAATTCAGGGAAACTGTTGTATCAGTTACGCTTCCATCCGAACATAATGATATATTTTCAGCTTGCTTTTTATTTTCTTCTAAAGATACACCTGTAACAATAATTAAAACTTCCTCTTTTTAAATGAACACTGCATATGTTTTATACAATTTACCTAAATCAGTGATTGTTATTTCACCGTGAATAACTTGCACGACGAATTTGGAATCGTTTATATATTGTTGGCATATTTTGACAAAGATATTATCTTCGTAAATATTTCCGTCTGTATCCGCGAATCCAATAAAATTGTTTAAACTGAATTTCGTGACAACTGAAAAGAACATTACTTTTAATTATAAATAATCACTACAACAATACTACTGACAATCAAATGCAATAAGAAGTACTATAATAATAACTCAAATTATTTATATATTTTGTTGTAACCTAGCAAATAGTAAATTTAAACTTACCACAATGTACACAATCATCATAGGATATATTCTTATTATCCGACGGTATTATCTCAACATAATGTTTTTGAGAATTTAATAATATTGGTAACAACATTTTTAAATATAAATCAATCACTGAACACTGACAACAAAATAAAACGAAAACCTAGCACAGCGTAGTTACTACGTTTCAACTCAATCTCGTCGCAGGCGGGAATGAACATGTTTGGGCGCGAAGAATTACCCTTTTAAGGTGCACATTGTGCTCTTTTTAGTGTTTTTGATTTAATGTATACTTTTAAAAAGGTAGAAATGCATCCAAAAAGTATAAAATGTGCACTAATTTAAGTAATTTATTATATTTATAAGTATACCCGGAAAAAAATATAAATTAAAGGGTAAAATTAAATGAATTATAGAATAATAATTACTCAAAAATAAGTATTTATTAAAAATCGATAATATTTTACTCTTGCTCTTTATTGCAGAATACCTTTTCGGAAAATAGTACTTTTATAAAGTGTTTTATTGTACATTTATAAGTTTAAAAATTGTAACGCTCTTTTGAAAGAGTATCAGCAGGTACTCTAATTTCGAACAGTGTATGATAAATGCCGGCCATGAAAGCCTTACTTACTTGAACCTTTTTTTGTATAAAAAATTACGAGCTTTAATTTTGTATTCTTGTAAAATTTTGATACGGGCCACTGTTTTTGAGAAAATAACTAAGAACATTTATTTTGTACCTTTGATGGTGGCTCGCGCCGAGCCTCCCCAATGTGTTGAATTTTTCATCCACGTCCCGCCCTAAACAATATCAGCCGTATTCATAGTAAACAAAATAGTTCTAGATCAAAAGCTATCCAAGTAATCCTACGGTAATACGGACTAAACATTTAATATTCATAGTCAAAGTTCGTACTACTTTTAGTCCAGTATTAACTAATACGCCATTAATACTTTGACTCAACTTAGCTATGGTCTATTTTAACATTTTAACTGTCAAAGCTGTATATATGTGCTGCAAACAAATAAATATTTTTTATCTAAATAGCTACGCACTGGTATTATAAAAAAAATTAATATAAACTTAAAATTTACTTCCATAGTAAATTTAATGGAAAGAAAAAATCTGATGTGGCCAGCATAATACCTTTCGTGAATTCTATGTATTTTGTACAAATCCCACATCAAAAGCTCCTAGGAATAGATTCTATAAATCCAATAAAATTATAACACGAACATACACTATGTACATTGCACTTGACACTGACATAATGTCAATTAGAATTATTTGAATATATCAGCATGATTATAGCAAAGTTGTCTGATTTATGAAAGTTAATCTCTTAATAATTCTTTTACTCTGTATCTATTAAATATTAAGGAAATGTATAATCAAACCGTATATACAATAAGATATTCTTTCTTATTGATAATCACATAAAATGACAAAAAATTGTATTTATCTGCGTTATTTCACGAAAAACTGTTAAGAACTTCAAATAAGGGAACTTTCGGTTGACCAATTACATATAACCAAAATCTAACCAGCTCTTCATATGCATGTAAAGAAGAGGAATACGATAGAATTATAATTTTCAGAACTGTAGTATTGGAGTTATCATCCTTATCTAAAGGTGACGGAAGGTAAAAAAATATTGCATCTTTAAGTTATAACAGTGAAGACTCTAAGTATAGAATGCTTTCAATTCAGACAAATTTTCAGAAAAATAAAAATTATGGGGACAAATTCTATAAATTTTGTAATTAAAGTCATAAGCAGGAAAACATTTTCCAACAATAATATGTATATTTCTATTGTTCTACAGAAGCTATAAGTATGCAATTTTCAAAATCTCATGTAATATTTATGAACTTAACATTATATTAGATTCGAAAATTGCATATAATGCAAACAAGAATAAATTTACAACTCTATTGTCAAATTATCTAATCTAAACCATTGCAGAGAATCATTGCAACTAAAGCTACTTCAGATATTTAAAACGCTTTGTAATTTCATTTTTACTCGCCAAGCTGAAATATGATTCCATCGATCCAACCGGCTCAGCATAAATTGAACAAGGCGGAGGTCCTAGTTGTTTTACAACGGCATTCCGTTCAATGCCGTGCCAGCCAATCCACAGAGCTTTTACATTTGCCACAGCCAATGGGAACAGAGTTTAGCATCAATGCGCAGCAAACAACTCGTAAAATTGTGCAACGGTCACACTAGCATCGAGTTTTAGAAAACTTGGACGCTGTTATTTTACGTGATTAGAAATCAAATATTTGACAATATATTTGATCAAATAATTTAGAAAGTGATAACGTATTTTGATTGTAGATTAAAATATACGTGTTTTGAAGATGTTATTTGATGTGATATTTAAAAATAATATCAAATAAATGTTAATAAAGATAGTAAAAGTCAATTTGAAATTTTTATTTTTCTTTTAAATCATTTTTAAACAGAAAAATGGAAGAAGCACTGTCAAATCATTACAAAATGTGGACCAGAGAAGCCACTACTATTCTAATTCAACAATATCATGCGAATGAGTGTATGTGGATGACTACATCTCCTTTTTACCGAAACAAACAAAAGAGAACGGGT
The DNA here is from genome assembly GCA_943142095.1 of Ophonus ardosiacus. Classification (NCBI taxonomy): domain Eukaryota; kingdom Metazoa; phylum Arthropoda; class Insecta; order Coleoptera; family Carabidae; genus Ophonus; species Ophonus ardosiacus. The sequence goes on along the minus strand of OW964829.1, from coordinate 22,625,601 downwards.
AAGTTGTTTCAGTTTGTAACATGCGCAGATCACACTAATTGAAAATTTGAAGTTCTATTCTCTCAACACATAAAAACATCTAAGCTAACGGATAAAGATAAAATTCCTTATATTATCATGTTTCATAAAGTATTGGATTTACATCTGGCTACGAATTATTGTTGCAAATAAAATCTGAATATTTTCTTTTGGATAATTATTCAGCTCGAAGTCTAACATCCTTTCCAGATATAAATAAATTAGTAATTTCCTGTTTCTTTATCTGTAACAATATTTAAAATGCATTTCATTCTAATTGATTCTAATTTGAATTCCTGTCATTGAAGCTATATGCATTTCTCGCAACAAATTCTGAAATTTTTAATTTGTTCGCATTCTAGAGGCGCTGATCAATATTGCAGTCATAGTGAGCAAACTCCGTCCACAAACAACAGCAGAAGACATAAAGAATAAAATAAATGGCATTCGGACACAATACGTGTCTGAGATAAACAAATTAATTTTGGCAGCAAACCGAGGAGAGCCCTATGAACCCACATTGTGGTGTTTTAATATGTTGACGTTCCTCAAACCTTACACCCAACCCAAACAGAAATGTAATGGCGCCTGGGCGAGAGTCACGGTGAGAAAGATTGTTTTGTATATGAGAACTAGTACAAAGATGTTAAAAATTAAAACATGAGATTTCTATGTTTAAATTTACTACTAAATGGTTTTGTTTTCCAACGTTAAGAAATTTTTCACATTAAATTCCAGAAATCCGATAATAGTGCATTTTTGCAAGAACTGTAATCAATCATTATTTCGATATTTCCGATAACACAAAAACAAACTAAAAATGAAAATAATTTGTTAAAGCCTTGACTTAAATATTTAGTTTGTACGGACATTTAGAATCTTTCATTGTTAAAAGACTATTTATTTCTTGCATGCTCTTTATTATATAATCATTCGGATCTCAACTTATTTATACTTTCAAATATAAACAATAGTTGCAGTATATGATATTGGAAACCTTGGCTTTGTTTAAAATCTGTTGCTTTTGAAAAAATAACAAATAATTCTTTGATATATTATCCGTTATTAATATATTTCAATAGAAGTTTTAAAACTAAAACTAGGTAAAAATTCCAAGAAAACCCCTTTTCGCAAACCTCATTCAAAGGCAAAGTTCAGGTACTCGCACTCGCTAACGAAACTGTTCGCGGCGTTGCGATTGTTCAATATGGCGGCTGATAGGCAAACTAATTATTTGCAAGATGTAATTTATTATCTTCGTCAATAATTATACTAAAGTCTATGCTTCTTAGTTTTAGTAAAGAATAGTCAGTTTGTTGTTCAAAGATATTTTATGCATTATTGCACTTTATTTTCGATTTTTCTTTTTATAATTGATCTGACATTTGAAGAAATACATATTCGCAACTTCAAAAATGAGTGACATAAAAAATTTTAATATTCCAAAAATTTGTAACGGTTAGGCTATATATACATGATAAAATGATACGTATTTGTTTGCATATTTATATTAGTCAAGAATTTATGAATAAGCTTTACTTAAAATGCGTATTATTATAGACATCATTCATATGCTTGATGTAAATACCGGATAAACTAGAGATGATATATTTATTGTTACTAAAAATTAGTGCAATTACTTTTAAATTCTTTATGCAACATAACTAAAAAGTACAAATTACATAAGGAAAAATATTAAATATAGTCGCTGCAAAAAAAAGAATGGATATGTCAATTTGAAGAATTAATGTAATCAAATTGTTTTCCTCCTATAATACTCAATGAAAGTTACAATAAAACTGAACATTCTATTTTTTCTACTATTTACCATAGGTTCCTTTGAAATTTCAAATAATAATATTAGATTTCATGTTTACAGTTAGTATTATTCAAGTTTCCATCTCATATCGTTACATGTTAAGTGTTATTAACGAGGTTATTAATGTTAAGTTGAATTTATTACAATGTTAATATTTATATAAGTTATAATTATTTAATTATTAAACGGCACCAAGATAGAAATTCCTCACAATATTCATATAAAAAATAATATTTTGAGAAAAGGCAATAGCTTGCGACAAATTTCAGAAAAACTGGTGTTTCATTGATCGGTATCACGTGTCACAACAAGGTAGTTCTGTTGTTCTCGAATTCGTTAATATTTAACAAATTTTATTAAAACTGGATGTTATTTTAACTATATTAATAATATATAAATATTTTCTTTAAATTTGATAAAGGCTGTAATCTCATATTTTTGGACGGACCGTACAGGAAATCCGTGAAAATTAATAGAAAATAAGATAATCAATAGATAACATCCAACGGGTTTATAATTGATGTCTTATCGTGTTATTTTTCTACATTTGTTCGCATTAAATTAAAATACAGCTGCAAAGTGTAGAGCTGCAATTGTTTGAGAGCAGTTCCGCTTTAATTTCAATTTCGCTCGCCTTTAACCTTATTTCGCTTCTTCGTCGTCCGCATATTTTATAATCCCGCATAAAACGTTCTTGCTTTTAATGATTCCTTCCTCAGAGAGTTTCGTGCGTAGTGCTCGAAAATCGAGAAACGGAGGAACGCAAAACTCGGAAACAGCGAATGCAACCAGGGAGTGAAACTTGGTTGTGGCTTGTGGCATTCAAACAAAAAGAACAGTACTGCGCATGTGCAAATACGGTTAGTTCTATTTGAATGTGTAAGGTTTATACATTTACCAACGGAAACCCGGCTATGTTACGGACATTGTAGCCCGCCAGGAAAAAGAAGTGAACCTATGTTGTATTGTTTTCATTTTGACATCGAGGATAGTGGTTGTATTTATGTGCGTTGGCACAAAAACTGCACAGAACAGCCGCTTGAATTTGTTTGTTGATGCTCCGTTTTTATTTTAATGAAAAATTGTACAGCCCGATTCACAAAAAAGTTTAAGCTAATCCTCATTTTTGGATTAGGGAATTCTATTCTATTCCGGTATTTAAAATTTAATTTTCATGATATCAATAAAGGTAGATACTAGGAATAGATTAGACTATATTTTAAGTTATAAACTGTCAAAATTAGAGTAGAATTCGCTAATCCAAAAATGAGGATTAGCTTAAACCTTTTTGTGAATCGGGCTAGTAATGTTTATGACTGCAACAAACAACTTGTCATGAAAAATTTCACTTAGAACCATTTTCATAATAAACTTTATTTTCACTTTAACACTTCTAATTTAAATTATAGTTTTATTCGTTTTCATAATACAACTTTAGCACTTTAACGAGCAATTTAGCATTACTTCAAATGAGTCTTAAAACAATTTTAATTGAAGTCTTAAGTGAGCCGAATTATGAAAACGGCGATATCCCACTGTGAATTTTTTTGTATTTTTTTTTTTTTAAATAAAAACGTCCCTTGAAAATTTTGTATTCCACTGGTATTTTTTTACTAATTTTATAGAGTATTGTATAACTTATGAAAGAAACTGGCGCCGAAGAGATTATCCAACTGCATTTTATGGCCGTTATTCTACAAGGGTAGTTGTGTGAATTAAGCAAATTTCATTATGAAAAACTTTAACTCAAATGAAAAAAATGTGTGGTTTTGTTTGTACAGTTACACAAAAAATTAAAAAATCAGAACGCTGCTTGTGGACTAGATATCATGGCTGGAATGCTAAAAAGAAAAAGAAGAAATCCAAATCGCGGTGTTTTAGCTATCGCATGGGATTAATTAAGAATAGAAGATGAAATAAAATAATGAAAATTGTCAAAAGAAACCGCTGTCACTTTAGGAAATAATTTTGCTCATAGTTCAAGCAACCGCATTGCGCATCAACATCCAATCAGAACGCATTTTTCATCAAAATAAATACAGTTTTTATAAAAAATACTGTAACAAAGGTTTTATAAAAATGAAATAACTCAATTTCGTTAAAAATTATATGAAAAGAAATATATATTAGCTATTGGAATGTCAATGCGAAATTAAAGCTAGATAGACAATAAAGATTTTAAGTAACCCTAGTAGTTAATAGTACGTAAAGAGATCGTAACTGAAGCTAAACTTTGATACTAAGTATAATGACAGCTATAAAGGTATACCTTAATAGACAATTAAAATCAAGCTTCAAGTAGACGATTAAGACGTGATTTTCATGTACTAAAACTTTTTTTCTGTTCGGAGAGTGTACTAGAATATCAATGTAATAATTGTAAAGTATTAAAACGAATAAAATGAACAAAATATTGTTTTGTATCAATGGGAGCGTACAGGCAAAATTATTATTTTATGTGGCAGCACGCAGCACCCTCAGGCTAACCATTTGATATGTAAACTTCGCCGATTAAAACAATTTTTCACGCTACACTGCAGCATTTCAAAAACTTTTGAACACACCAAACACACTTAAATGTCAAGAACAAAGCGTCAAACTTGATCAAAACAAAATTACTTAATTCTCAATAGCACGTACGACAATGTCCATTCTGCGCAAAGTGACTATTTACTTAAATAATCCCGGACTGGCTATAGCGGGCCTAGCGCCAATATTTCATTAAATGTCCGCTATACGCTCCCATTTGGATTCATATAATACTATTTTGCCATCTAGCGGTGTCATTACACAGACAGTTCCAAAACAATGTAACTTTAATGAGAGCCTTAGTACAATATTTTTCCCGGTAGGTTCGCTTTCGCTACTCAAATAGTTACTTTTGACCTTCAAAAGACTTAAACGCCAAATGAGTGCCAAACATAACCCTTAAATAAAATAAAACAATATATGTATTTAAACTTTTAAGTATTTATCAATTTATATAAATTTGTTTAATTGCACCTATTGTACACAATTGTAATTGTATATTTGTGTTTATCTTGTATATTATGCCAGAAACATGAAAAGTCATGATTACACACAAGAATATCTGTGTACTACTTCTCCATTCTTATAAAAATGTGTATCTTGTAATACGGGCTTAAGGAAATAGGTACATGTCCATGCTGCCATTTACGCAAATTTTTGCGCAAAAGGCTCTCTCATTGTAAATTAAAATTTATCACAAACATATTTCATTTTTACAGAATGGGGTATGAGACCATATTCAAATTTCAATATAAGTCATAAAATATAAAAACTAACCACTATAGCTTCTCATTATAATAATAAAAACTAAACATTAGTTTGTAATAATATTGCTCTTAGTAATTTAATGTTTTGAAGAAGGGATATAAGACGAAAGCATGGTAAGATCATAGCAAAAGACAGACGGCGAGGGAAAGAGATAGTTATAGATCAGCGTAATCACTGTCACGATTATGTTGTGGTATGTTACGGCATGGTGGACAGGCTGGCTATAACTATTTCTTTCCCTCTCACTCTATCCATCTTCTTCCACAATCCTACCATGCTCACGTGGCACATACCCCTTCACCAAATGTTTAATAATTATTTTCTCGTAAAGTATGAATAATTAATCGATTTAAAGAAATACGGGTATTTTATTTATTTGTCTAGTATCATATGTAAAAATAAAAATTTGGTCACAAACCCCATTCGTTTTTTGTTAGTGGTGCTTGTAAAATTTGATTTGTGAAATACGCTATTGCCTAGCTTCTTGCTAATCTGTTTATAATGTAGATTCAAAAATATAAAACAAAACAGTTTGTTTTACATTAAATTCCTATTAATAAATAAATATATCACGGCTTATTACCCATTTCTGGGCGTGCAAACTGTTTCTATTCGCAGATTTTCGTAATAATAATAAATTGTTGTAGAGAGAGCACCAGACTAAAACTGTAAATTTTTTTACATAAAGAGATGCAAGCTATAACTGAAAGTGCACTACACATTTTTCTTGTAAACTTGAAACAATATGAATCTTCAGACATAATGGCTGGTAGCACAAGCCTTGTTTTAACTAAAACACTGTTTTAAGAAATGTCAAATTTCATTATTTAATAACAAAAATAAATAACATCAAATATATTAAAATATGATTTTGAAGCAGCACATAGTTTGTATTCAATCAAATATTTTTTAAAAAATCGTTCTTTACACATAAGGGTGAAATTAAACAATGAAATTTGAATTTGACATTTCTTAAAACAGCGTTTTAGTTAGAACAGGGCTTGTGCTACCAGCCAATATTTTTAACTTTTATTTTTCTTCTTTTCAGACAACGAAACTAATAGGACCATATGTACCCGCATCCCCTAATCTGCAACCACGTAATCCATATGAATCACACCCATCATCATCAACTGAACAACCGACAACGAATAAAAATCTAATTAAAACAGAAACCGATGACAACGAAGTAGAAATCATTGAAGAAGATGACGTACTCGCTACAGACGATGACTTCAGCAGTCATTCATCATATCATCATGAAGAAAAATCAGAAGAAGATACATCTCATTCAACCCAAACTCAAAAAGAGATAACCATAACCCCTCCGCCACAAAATGGAACTGAAGATCATGATTACCACGAACAAAGAGTGAAGAAACTTTTTTCGCCGAAAGCTTTCAGTTCTGAAATTACCCTCCTGCCGAAAAAGATTTACCCAACTGCAAAGAGAAAGATAGAAGATGAAATTGAGATTAAAATTGAAGAGAAAAAGAAGAAACCTGATCAAGAAACACCGACCAGTAGTAAAGATGAAGAAATGGAAAATAGAATAAGCATTTTCGGAAAATTTGTAATGTCACAAATGAAGCTTGTCACAGATAAAGTTTTATTACTAAGATTGGAACACACAATACAAAATGCAATAATAGACGCACAGATAAAACAAATAGAATTAGATGAAGTTAATAAAGAAAATAATAAAAATAGAACTAAGTAATAAAAAAGACTATTAATTTTTCATTGTATATTTTAATTCACATATTGTGAATAATTTGTTTTAAGTATTAAATTACTTTTCTTTTTGTATATTTATTTATAAATAAATGTTTAAAGTAAGCAAATGTCTTTTTATCGCATGCACCGTAAATAACAACATGAATAAATTTAACTTATCTCTTAACTATCGTTTACTCCAATAAACTTATATTCATAGAACAACTTATGATATCTAAATCTTTTTAATGCTATTTCATAATAATTTCCTAAGATAAATATTTATAAAGAATTTAAGTAATTAATTAAGCATAACATAATTTAAAGTAATATATCTATATTATGATTATCAATATACATTTTTTTAATTGTTAATCTATTTTATGAAGTGTAGTTTTCTATTAGCGTGTTTCCACTTACATATAAAAAAAACTTTCTTTGCATTATTAAAATATTTGTTTTTTATTAATTTAAATAATTCAATTATTCATTATAAAATTTCTGCGGGATTTCATATGCCAATAGGGATTTTTGAACTATATAACCTTAGGAGATCACTGATATTTATGCGATTGGACGTTGGCCGAACGGATGTTTTACAACGCATGACTAATATATGTGATATATTTGCTTACAGAAAAATCCCTATACATGGTATATTTTAAAGCAAATACCTTATTCAAATTTGATATTTTTAGAAAATAATAAACTATTGGGCCACGTGGCAGTCTGTGTTTGGAGACGTCATTCGGACGACCCGGGTCTAAATTCGTCCGTCATCAAACTTGAAAAGTATTTCCAAATTTCAAATAAGCCGTGAGGTGATACCTAGTAAATGCCCTCTAGCCTTTAGGCTATATAGATATATTATTACTGAAATTAAAGAATAGATGCAGACTGAATAGTGATAATAGTTTTCAGCTAGATAAATTTCCTTCTCTTCATATTCGTTAACTATTAAAATTTTTCCTTATAAACTTCAATACATGATCAAATATTAAAAAAAAAATCCTCTACACACCATATTCAACAGTAATAGCAGAGACATACGATGACTCCTAATGATAATTAAAATCTAATTCTTAATTTAACATGTCGTATGTCATATGTAATTTATAATAAAGACAATTATAAACGTAATTTCAATTGTAATGAGCATTAAGTCGCGATGATCTTTTGAAAACATGATCGTAAGTATTCGGTAATATCGCCACATTGATACTGCCAAAATATCGCCATGATTTTAATAATTACAATTATTGTAATTGTAACCTCAAAAAAGGCCCAAATTAACAATATCCTAAATTTGATGGTTTTATTGAAGCTCTTGGTTTGCAGTATTAGTATCTGTACTTTAACAGTTAGGTGGCTTGGTTTGCAGTATTTTGTATTTGTACTTTAACAGTTATACACTCAAAGAACACACAATTATATTTTGACACATTATTATATTGATTGACATATTATACATTATTATTTTAATTAACAAAACAAACACATGCATCTTTGATTAAATATAAAATATCATTTTCGTAGTAACACCCTCCCATGAAAATATATTTATATTTTTATTCCCATACCTTGAGAACATAATTCATGTTTCGTTTTGAACAAAGGTTTTGTTAACGAATCGGCAATCATCTTTTCGGTTGGTGTGTGCTCCACGATTATTTCATTATTTTCGATCTTTTCTTTAATGAAATGATGACGCACATCAATGTGCTTCGTTCTCTGCTTGAAATTACTGGTATGTGCCAAATCAACAGCTCCTTTGTTATCGCAATATATAACTGTTGCTTGTTTTGAAAGAACTGGATTTATTTCTACGTTCAAATTCCGTAACCAAATTACTTCTTGACAAGCACTTGATAATGCCATGTATTCGGCTTCCGTTGTTGATAAGGCTATAGTTTTCTGTTTCTTGCTTTGCCATGAAATTACTGCCCCTTGTAAAGTAAAAGCATAGCCAGTTGTTGAATGCCGATTATTTACTTCATTAGCCCAATCTGCATCGGTGAATCCAATAATTTCTTCATTGCCCTTTGCTGTATATTCCAGTTTTGCTCCCATCGTGCCTTTTAAATACCTAAATATTCTCTTAACTGCTTTCCAGTGCATTTCAGATGGTCTCTTGCAAAATCTGCTCAGTAGATTTGTAGCATAGGAAATATCAGGTCTTGTAGTTTGTGCAAGATATAACAAGCTACCAATAGCTTCTTGATAGGGAATATTTTTTATTTCTTCCTTTTCTTCGTAGTAGTCCAATTTTTGATTTGGATCTAGTGGAGTGCTCACAGGATTACATTCCCACATATTGAATTTCTTAATAATATTTTCCGTATATTTATTTTGGTCTAGTTTTATTGTCCCTTCTTCTACATTATTCTCTATTCCGATTCCCAAAATGTATTTTACTTCTCCCAAATCTTTCATTTGAAACTGTTTCATTAAATTTCTTTTCGTTTTGTTTACGAAATTTATGTCTGATGAACAAATTAATAAATCATCCACATAAATTGTAATTATAACTAATTTTCCTTCTGATTTTCTATAAAAAATACATTGGTCTGTTTTACTTTGGATAAAATTCATATCTTTCAATGTTTTTGTTAATTTCTGATTCCATAATCTCCCACTTTGTTTTAATCCGTAAATAGCTTTCTTCAGTTTTAAGATTTTATTTTCTTCTCCTTTTTTCTCCATAAATTCTGGTTGTTTGATGTATATATCCAAATCTATTTCACCTTGTAGATAAGCCGTTACGACGTCCATGTGATGAATATACATTTTATATTTTGCAGCTAATGCAAAAATGTATCTTAGGGAAGTAAAACGTACAACTGGAGAGTATGTTTCGTCAAAGTCAACTCCTGGTACTTGAGCATATCCTTTTGCCACTAATCTGGCTTTATAACGCTCGATGTTTCCATTTTCATTAGTTTTCTTCTTAAAAACCCACTTAGTTTCAAGAATTTTTCTATCTTTAGGTTTTTCTACTAACATCCAAGTTTCATTTTTAATTAGAGATTCATATTCACTCTTCATAGCTTGTAACCATTGTTCTTGTTCTTCTCCTCTCATAGCTTCTTGAACAGTTTCTGGTTCAGAATATCTGTTGCAGGTGTAGTACGTATAATAGTCATCCATTGTTTTTGGTTTTGACTTTCTAGTAGATCTCCGTAAGTTTTCTGAAACATTTTCTAAATTTGAATTTTCTACAGTACTTACATTATCTTCAGACATTTGATCAGTTTGGTTACTATTTTCATTTATTTTTTGAGTTTCTTTTTCTTCCATTGTACTTTGGTCTATCATTTCCATATTAACTACTTTCGTCTTATTTTCTTCGTTCTTGTTTTTTCCGGCGAATTCACCTTCGAGCCAAATAATATCTCTGCTTATAATAATTCTTTTCTCTTTATCTATTAATTTATAACCTTTTATTTCATCACTGTAACCAATAAATATACATTCTTTAGATTTTTTATCCCATTTTCTTCTTTTCTGGTCTGGGATATGAGCCATAACTCTTGATCCAAATATTTTTAAATTACTAAGATCTGGTTTCTTCCTTGTCCAAGCTTCATATGGAGTTATCTTCGTTAATGTTGCTGGAGATCTATTAATAAGATAGACGGCAGTTGAAACCGCCTCTGCCCAATATTCCACTGGTAAATTTGCATCCGACAACATACTGCGAGCTTTTTCAATAATTGTCCTATTTACTCTTTCTGCTAAACCATTTTGTTGAGGACTATACGGTACAGTTACTTGGTGACGAATTCCGGATTTTTCTAAAATATTCTTTAATCTATTGTTTAAATATTCCTTACCATTGTCTGTCCTCAAAGTTTTTATCTTTTTGTCAGTTTGATTTTCGACAAGATTTTTAAACTTTAGGAATGTTTCCGGTACTTGACTTTTATGTTTCAGGAAGTAGACAAACACTTTTCGCGAATAATCATCAATCAGTGTGAAAATATATCTGGAACCTCCCAATGATGAATTTTCCATCGGTCCACACAAATCAGAATGAACCAACTCCAGGATATTCTCTGATCTTTTACCACTTGGTTTAAATGGTTTACGCGATTGTTTTCCTTTGATGCAATCTATACATGGCTCAGAACTACATTTTTCAAAACTGTAATTAATTGCTAAATTCTTCAATGAGCACATATCTTTTCTATTTAAATGGCCAAGTCGACGATGCCATAACATACCATTATCTACTTCAGATATAGCCATTGCTTTATGTTCGGTAGTTATAATTTTATAAATTCCATTTTCTGCTATACCTGTAGCCATTATTTCTCCACTTGATGCTGTTATTTGACAACCATGAGAATTAAAGGTAACAGAATATCCTTTTTCAATAATTTTATTTATTGATAATAAATTTGCTGCTGCATTTGGTACGTGAAGTACGTCTTTGACTAATATTTCTTTTACTTTCTTGTCAACTACAACAAATAAATTAGTATCGCCTCTTTTACTAACAGTCATCGTTGTATTATTAGCTGTCATTATTTCTATTGGGGGAGATACTGTTTCGTTTATTAATTTATTATCATCAGCAACAATATGTGAAGATGCGCATGAATCTAAGTACCATTCTGTTTTCTTCACTTTTTGTACTGCATTGAATGCATAAAAACATTTTTTGTCTGCATTTTCTTTATTGTATTTTTGTTTTTGTTTCCAACTATTATTACATTTATTGTTGTTTTTATTTAGGTTTCTCTTTTTACAGTTTCTTGCATAATGGCCTGTACCATTACATTCATAACAACGTACTTCTGTATTATATTTTTTTGTATAGAGTGCAGAACATGAACCGCATGCTTTACCTTCTGCTGTCAACTTGACATCTTGTAGTATTTTGGTTTTTATTGAGTCACCTGTAATAGCTATTCCCGAGCTTTCCAGGCCCATTATCATCGGACCATATTCTTCTGGTAAGCCGGCTAATAATAATGTGCCAACCCATTCGTCATTGACATTAAATCCTAAACCATTTAATTTATGAGAAGTAGAAATAATTTTGTTTACGTATTGCTCTACTGACTCGCAATTACTTAATCTCGTAGTTACTAGAAGTCTAAGTAATCCTACTTTTCTTGTTAAACCCGAATCTTCAAAAGTAGTTTGGAGGTTTTCCCAAGCATCTTTTGCTGTTGCTGTATCTTGAATATGTACATAGTTAATCGGGTCAACGGAGAGAATAATTTTAGATCGCGCTTTTGCAATCTTCTTTTCATCATCTTCTTCTCCTGTTATACATCCCCATAGGTCTTCGTGTTCAAGTAAAGCTTGCATTGCAAACTTCCATGAACTGTAATTATCACGACCTAATAATTTTTCAATTACAAACGATGAAGAAGTCATATTTGATGATGAATAATTATTTGTATTTCTTTCTTTACTGTTAAATATGGGTGCCTGGGCCCATAACCTCTTGGTTTGCAGTATTAGTATCTGTACTTTAACAGTTAGGTGGCTTGGTTTGCAGTATTTTGTATTTGTACTTTAACAGTTATACACTCAAAGAACACACAATTATATTTTGACACATTATTATATTGATTGACATATTATACATTATTATTTTAATTAACAAAACAAACACATGCATCTTTGATTAAATATAAAATATCATTTTCGTAGTAACAGAAGCAAACAAATTTGTTATATTTACTACAACAGTTATATTTCAATTAAAAAAAAAGTTTATTTATTAATGATAAAGTGAAAGAAAACAGGAAAACTGTAATACTGCGAAACTTCTCAACTGGTATTTGATGTCAATCTGCGCATGCGCATTAAATTAATTTTTTTCACTACTAGCCTAGGAACCCACTATTATTTACCTTTATTTGACATGAGAAATTGTTTTTCACTACCGCTTGCTTGTAACTATGGTATCCTAGGTCAATAATAATTTATTATTAACCTTGGTCTATAATGCAAACTGTCATTTTTCAATCAAACTCAAGCCTCCAAATCCAAATATTATTTAACTCATTAAACTCAAGAAAGGTGTTAAGTATATAATTTAAATTTGCCGCTATAATTTTAAATTGACCTACGCTGCCGCCTCGCCTGGCCACTGTGCTGCTTTGGTGAAAATATGAAATATTTGTATATGCAGGATTGAACAAATCACTATTTTTTTGTATTTGTAGGTAAATACATTTCAATAGATTTATTTAAAAATAATAATAAACTAATAAGGCTGCTGCCTGTAACAGCACAGTGTTTTTATTAAATAATTAAATCAAATACAAATTAAGGCCCATAAGTGAGGTTATCAAACCAGCGAAATGAGCAAAACGTCAGATAAAAACAAATGCAGCTTACTTTGTTTTTGTGAATATTAACAAATAAGTAACGTTATTATTCATGTCAAAATTATTGTTATCAATAAAAAAAAAAAAAAAATCAAAGAGAATTTATGTGCTAGTACTGAAAAAAATAGTATATAAACCACGGTTGAGAAGATCATTATTGACTAGGCGCCTTAAATCCCTCGGTCTTCGCCCTCGGGTTACAATAGGCGCTGGATCAATAATGATCTCAACCTTGGCGTATAATATACTATTATATACCGTCTGTCAGGTATTTTGATAATTAAGGCTGTGTCCGATGTCGCATTTTGTCATTTAGTATTTAGGTCTTCTTCACATAAATACAACTCCGAATGGCACACTAGTGATATTCGCTGGTTTGTTGGTTTGTATAGCACCACTTTAGAACAACAAAAATGAATTATACAATTCGATTCAATTTGATGCTTGAGAGTAAATGTTAAAATTATATTTCATAAAATAGAAGCTAAGAAGCTATTCTTTGACAGTAAATTTGACGTTTTGTACAAATTATAGCAACGAACATGATTTGTTCAATTAGTGCGCGTCAACTTCAAGGCATAGTGTGCTCCTGCAAAACTCTAAAATCTAATTCCTAAAATCCTAAATAATCACTACATTTAGGGCATATAAATTTAGGATTTAGATATTAAGGCTGGTTTATGTAAGCTGAAAACTTAAGAATTTACCTTAGCATTAGCATTATGACTTTGCATTATGCCGTTTGCCGTTACCCTAGAATATGAATATTGGTTTGCCCTAAGAAGTACATAAACCGGATAGCGTTATGTAAAGTTTAATGCAAAGTTATAATGCTAATGCTAAGGTAAATGCATAAGTTTAGTTTGTTGGTGCAACTGGGCATTAGTCTTCTAATCTGGAAAACAATTTAGATCTAAATGTGGGCAATAACTGCTTAACTATGCAAGAAGGAAAGACAGAAATAAATTTCAATTATTTTGTTTTTGTGCAACAACCACAAATCCTTCCTCCTACCTTCAGTGGGGCTACATCAGAGCAAATTTCAACAAATTTTCAGGTGAAACAAAAAAGCAATTCTGTTGCACTTCTTACTCGGCCCATTCAAATTAATTTTCAATTCACAAAGCGTTGTTAAAGAACTACGCGGAACACTTTCGAAGTGCTTACGGAACACTGGTTGAAAACCACTAAACTAGATTATAAAGTGTATTTTTTCGAATTTAAAGGAAGTAGGCTAAGACCTATGAAACAGAATTCCTTATAGGAATATAAGAAGTACATCATAATCTAGTTTGTCAATTTTTTTATCTAGTTTACATTTCTGAAATTTGTAGAAATAGTTCAAATTAACAGTTTCGTCGGAATTCCGGCTGTCGGAGTCTCAATTGTTTTCGTAAAAATTGGTTAATTACGGGTCGGGTCGTCTGTTATCATTAACACTTTGCTCTTGCAAGTTACCTACGTGTTGAATTATTTTATCAGCTTGATATTTGTATGAGAAAGTAATATTACCAGTAAATAATACATTTGCAAAAAATAATATTTAGATTTTTTTTAAGAAACTAGTAGTTCCGGTTGTCCAATTGTGACTAAAATCTAATCAGCTCTTCCTAGTAATGTCAGATTGAAGAAATCGAAGTTAAAAATGTCATAAGTCTTATAGTATTTGAGAAACTGTGGTTACACACAAGCACGCACACACACACAAGCACGCACACACACACACACACACACACACACACACACGCGCATACACATCATCGTAAAAATGTTATAATTGGATTCTAGGTACCTTAAAAAATCTGGATATGCGATTTTTAGCATAATTCCAATACCTCTCTTAGCGAGAGATAAAAACATTCTTCAGTACTAACAAAGTTATAACGAATTAAACATTTTATGACGGGATGGGTGTCGACTTGTTTCTATTGGCCAAAAATATGAAAGCTGAGAATCCCGCGTCACTGTTATCTCAAACTTTTGTATCGCACTTACCTACTCGAATAAGTAAATACTATAAAATTGAAAAAAATATATTAAGTTTAGTTAATATAAAAAAATTTAAATGATATAAAAACTGTTTCAATGCTACTGGACAAACATCGGTGACGTCACGAACTCATCGCAAAACGTTAAAAATCGTAATATCTTTGCACAAAATTTCATAAAGCAATAAAAAAAAATCTGTTGTGGCCAGCCCAAGACCTCTCGCCATTTCCATATAAGGCTGTGTTTATGTTGGAGCTGCGATAAACGATAAGAGCGGCGATACTAGCGAAGCAGTGCGAATGAATGTATAGATTTAAATGTAGATGTTTCTATTGAAGCAGCGCGCAAAGCTACGCTTAGGAGCTGAGCAGCGATAAGAGCGTCGAGAACGAATTGAATGTATTTCTACGCTCTCATGGAGGCAAGACAAGTGATGCAGCGATATCTCGATTTTTTTTTTATATTACATAAATATTATACAAAATAAAATATTTGTCGGTATAAATAAATATTTTAATTGCCTTTTCATTTACATTTATATTTATTTATTAATTTTTGATTTATTGGGTTTTAGTACGAAGAAAATGATATATTATTCAAACACCAGACTTAGTAAAATAATGTTTTAATCAGTGGTATCCGTTTATTATATTCATGTTGCTTGTAATGTTAATTTAGTTACTATTTCTAACTATAAATTCGAGATTCTCGAGTCGAGATCGAGAGAAAGGAAGGAAAATATGACGAGACAAGATGCAGAGAAATCTCGTCCTCGTAAATTCGAGACGAGACGAGAGCGGATTGTCAAAAATTATATGTTATTTACAATAGGATTGTAACACAAGTAAGTTTTAAATAAATCACGAATATTTTGTGCAACCAGGGTTGGTCTACCATTATTAGTCGTGGTATTTGATTGTTTTGGAATATTTAAAGTATCTTCTAATCTAATTGATGTTCAATACCCTCCATGTCAATGATTGTGTTATGTAGGATACAAATAGCTTTAACAAAATTGTCAACAACATTTATATCAGTTTCTTTGTTTAAAATTCTCCATTTTGAAGAAATAATTCTGAAGGCACACTGCACTCAGCAGTTCTTCGCGCTCTTGACAATCTCGCATTAAAGTATTCGGTGAAGTTGTGTTATTTGGAATATTTAGATGTCCATCTGATAAATATAAAAATAAAGCAGAAGAAAGATAGATTTGATTGGCTTTTGTCGCTGCTCTTATTGTCGCTCTTATAGCTTTTACGTATCGCAGCTCCACTAAAAACACATCAAAGAAAGATAGATTTGATTCGCTTTTATCGCTGCTCTTATCGTCGCTCTTATAGGTTTTATCGCAGTTCCAACATATTCACACCCTTAGTCTATATAAGTATTGTATTGCACTTCCCTTTCGTACCGTCGTTTTATAACAAAAAATTACAGAACTTTACCCAAATACTGTTTTTTATTGTATTTAACATGTCTTCTGCACACATATAATTCTAATTATATCTATTTTTCATTGTATGAGGAAGTTTCTAAATGTCAGAGATTCTTCCAATTCATTAACCAGATTGGCGGTATTTCTGATGGATATATGCATTTTACCTATAATTTCAAATATTTAATTAATAAAACAATAAGAAAAATTAAATATACTTCCCAGAAAAAGCTATCAGAATGTCACTAAAACTATTGATTTTTGGCACTGACATGTGTCATTTAAAAACTATGGCCGGTAGTATTTACTCAAAATTTTAGTCACCCTGACTAACTAATTACCATGACTACCATTTAGAAATACATTGAGGTGATTAAAAAACAACTGAATTTGTTACTTTAGTCAAAGCTTAATCACCCCTGTTTAAGGGTAAATACTACCACACACACACACACACACACACGCACACACACACACACACACACGCACACACACACACACACACACACACACACACACACACACACACACACACACACACACACAGAAAGAGAGAGAGACAGACATTATTTTAAAAATGTTATAATCGGATTTTAGGGACCTTAAATCGTGTTTATTCACTAAAATCTGGATATGCGAATTTTAGCATGATTCCAATACCTCTCTTAGCGAGAGGTAAAAATTGGTTTATGGGCCCATAGACTAGAAAAGTAAGGTAAGAATTTGCCTTCGGCGTGAGTTCATAGAATTTCCTAGATAGGATTCATATGGGAGTTTGATTTTATAGAGACAAAAAAGGTATTTTGTAAACAAATTAAGCAGCCGTTGTTAAGAATTCGATAGGTTTTTTATTCAGGAATAGATTGCAACATTTTAAATCCCTAGAAAAGGTAATGTAAGAAAATTATTGGAATTAAAATGCAAGGTGTACGTCGAAATAACGTATGTCGTTGATAGTTCCTCAGCCGTCAGTAAATAGGTCAGCGCACAAAAGGTGAAGTATGTACCAACTAATCACAACATACGTTCATCGTTGTTCAGTGTTGTATTTTTGTTTAAATAACCATAAACCGTGCTTAGTTCTTGTGAATATTATTGTACGAATCTGGAAAAAAGTCTAGGTGCTACATATAATGCTTTGTAAAAAAGATTTAATTTTATGAAATTTCTCGGCCTTTTAAAGTTGAGCAAACATTTCTCCCGTAAAAAATACACTGGGATCAAAATGATGTTCTCAACGTTATGAACTGTGTTTGAATTTGACGCCTATGTTTGACCGTTACACTTTTCTGGCCTATGGATCCACTGCACAGTAATTGCTCTGTAACGTCATTAAGTCTGTCATCTAGCGATATTTTTCTAAAGCTTTGTATACGTGATTTTCCACCTCTCATTTTAAAATATTTTTCGCATATATTGTGATTAAAATCATTTAGTAATTCTAAATTTTTTGTTCAGACTGTTGCTCTTAACACTGACATGATGGCTTTTTGAAATTAAATCTGAGAACTATTTCATCACCTATATGCGCAGAAAATCTTACTTTTTACTACCTCTCTCATTGTGTGCAATGCATTCATTGATGAATGAAGAATTTGATTTCGTTTAGTCTCCATTCCTAGAATTTGTAGTGGCCGGTTTTTCTTAATCCCTTTACTTTTCTAAAAATATAACAACTACTATATCTACTTAATCATATATATGACGCTAAGTATTGTATTTTATTAATTATTAATTTAACAATGTGGTTTTTTTATGGTGAGATTACAACATCTACTAAATATATAGTGATATCCATTGATTTGTATGGCAACGCTTTAAAACAACAAAAAGGAATTATACAATTCGATTCAATTTGATGCTTGAGAGTAAATGTTAATATTATATTTCATAAAATAGGTGCTACGAAACTATTCTTTGACAGTAAATTTGACGTTTTGTACAAATTATAGCAACGAATATGATTTGTTTAATTAGTGCTTGTCAACTTCAAGACACAGTGTGCTCCTGCAAAACCCTAAAATCCTAAATAATCACTAGATTTGGGGCATATAAATTTAGGATGTAGACTGCATCATCGTTCCATCATTATGAGCACCAAAATCGTAGTAAATATGCAAGTTTATATGAGAAAGGCAAAGATTTATAGTTCAATAACAATTACAGTAAAATATGACAAATCGTCTCTAATTTTAGCATAAAAATAAATTAGAAATAATATTAGACATGCACCTTCTATGTGAAATGCATAAACTACGTAAACATATGTGCATAAAGTAAACACGACAATGAGTACGTGTCACAGTGCACGGAAATGCAGTGCACCGATTTCCCAGCCGTGAATTACTCACACCTCACACCATACCAATTTCAGTTTAGCATTCAGCAACTCGAACTCACCTCTCGTGAAGGATCCAGCGGTCCGCAGCGTCGCTGTCCCTGCACGCGGCTCGGCAGCGACGCACTGTGGCCGGACCCTGCAGCACAAACGTGGAAACGTTACCAAGGTGGAGTAGAAGTAGTAACATGGCGGAATTATTGGCGTGCATATAGAGGACGGAATAGGGTAAGGTTTGGGAATAGGAATGAAATCAGGGGATGTAGGGAAATCGGACGATGGTAAAATGTTAAAAATAGTACCTACAGTTTATTAAAATTTAATAGGATTAATAAAATAAGAATAATAATGAAAAAGGAATAATTAATGGAATTTCAGTCACTTGATGTAGACATTAAAAATTAATTTTTATGAACAATACCGACGTTTCTATTCCATATGAATCATCAACAGGATTCTGGAAAACATTTTAGAATACAATACATTAAATAATATATTTCTTTTTTTAAAAATAATTAAGTTACTTGTTAGATTATGTAATACAATTTTGAAAAGTATATCACAAAGATGAAGATTTCATCATAAAGTTAAAAAAAATTGCAAATCTCAATTATAAAGGCTGAAAATGCTCACAAACAGCCATGCCCTACCGGAAATCGAATTCTGAATTCAACGTACTCATGAGCTACAAAGGTTTAATATCAAGCAATTGAATTTTCAGGTTTGATGATAATTGAAATAATTTAATTTTGAATATTTTGCTGTAAATAAAGACTTTCTGATGGTAATCAAAAATCATATTTTCTGACCATTTTTCAATGTGGCAGTTTCTACGCCTCTCCAATTAGGTCAAGGTCATCAATAATATAGTCAAGGTTATGTTTTCGTTTGATAATTTGACAGTTTTTTCGATAGCTACAAAAACATCTGATGTGCCAGCACATAACCTCCCGCTGGGTCAGGCCCGTAGTCAGGGGGTGGCCAGGTGGGGCTGAGCCCCACCTACGAACTGACCAAGCCCCACCTAGAAAAATCTTAAAAATATCTTAACTAAATTATTTGTATTATTGACATTTAAGTACCTACATTGTCGATTATCGTGAAAGAGTTTGGGACCAACGACCAAACATAAGTAGACAAATCATTCCCTATCCCTTCCCAATGAAATATTAGAAGAGAGTAAAAGCGGTGATTTTGAGATTGAATGTTCAAGAACAGAAACAGATATTCAATCCAAAAGACGCAGAACACCAAGCAGTAATCTTAAAGATTATATAGTTATGGAAACAACAGGTGATGTCACTAATGAAGAAATCGCTCTTAAGTCGGTGTTTTACGAGACTTTCGACATAATTTTGAATGAACTCGCACGAAGATTTAGCGATAATCATGCTTTAATAGGAGCTCTTTCAGCAGCAGAAGATCTTTGTTACGAAGAAATTAATTATTTATCAACCTTGGATATTCCACTACCATCTAAAGAAGAACTACATGTAGTTCGAGCATATCTGAAGAAGATCGACAATTCTAAAACTTTTGAAGAAATTTACAAACAAAGAATAGCATATGAAAATACATATAAAATGTTAGCAACAGCTAGAACTTTCGGCTGCAGTACAGCTCTTTGCGAATCAACATTTTCTGTGTTAACCAGAATAAATCGACCGCAAAGATTATCAATGACGCATCAACGCTTAGCAAATTTAACATTTCTTGCATTTGAAAGATCTCGCACGAAAAATGTTAATTTACAAAAAGTTTTATTAAAATTTAATGCTTTAAATAATAGAAAATTACAATTATTTTAGTGTTAAAATTTAAGATAATATATTTATATTTTATTATGTAATGTACTTAAATATTTGTGTTTTTGTTTTGTATATTATTTTTGTTTTGAATAAATACTATATATATATATTACTAAAAATTTATACTATTTTTATTAATTTTCAGCCCCCTCTGAAAAAATTATAGCCCCATCTATTGATGGTTCCTGGCTACGGGCCTGCGCTGGGTACGTCTTCGTGTAACCTCAACTAAAAAATCCAACGGCGTTAAATTCAGCTGACATTTCGAAACAGTCTCATTTGGGGATGTAATGGTACATACCTCGTGAATCACATGAAGATTTTCCTCTGCCCATAAGTGGCAATTGTGCTTATTAGCATACCCAGAGTGGTGAAAATGTGCTTCAACAAAGAAAAAGATTTTCCTTGAAAAATCAGCATCAACACGGTAAAATATATCGTCATCATTACCGATATCTACATGTGTTGTAGATACTGACACACCCAGAAATGGGTAATATGCCGTGATGATATATTTATTTATTTAACTTCCTGATACTCTAAAACGCAATCTGTGTAAATTCTTCACTGTTCATGATCCATTTCGAAAATGTCTAATTGTAAACTAATATTTGACACTTTAAAAACAGGTGCTTATTGACAGCTGTTTGATTTATAGTGCCGCAAACATAGCAAACTTAAATCTGATCATCCCATACATCTAATATTTATATATGATGAAAAATATATTATTTTTAAACCTTAGTTTCATTAGAATCAAATATTACTACATTCTCCTAAACTTTTAATTTTAATGTAATAGCTTCCTGAGAATGACATTTGTTTAAATATGTCAAAATTGTTATTAAAGTATTATGTTTTTGTTTGGCGCATAGGCAAGATGATGTATAAAAAATTATTTTATAAATTTGTATTTAAAGTTACTTACTAAATGCTATTTTCGTAGAATTGGCGATTGTACCATTATATTCAATTTTTATTTTAAAAGTTACTGAAAAATTATATTCAATGTATTTTTTCAAGAAAAACTGTTAAAAGTATGTGATACTTCCGGTTATCCGAAATACACTAAAAACTAATGAGCTCTTCCCACATTAGTATAAAATGGGTATGCAAAATTTCAAAATTTTCTGATTGACAGTATTTGAGTATTCGTGTCCACAGGATCCACACATACTCTCTCTCTCTCTCTCTCTCTCACACACACACACACACACACATCATTGTAAAAATGTTAAAATCGGATTCTGGGGACATTAAAACGTGCTTATTTACTAAAATCTTTATAAGCCATTTTTAACACGATCCCTATACCTCCCTTACCTAGGGTAGCGGGAAGTAAAAATTACACAAAAAGTAAAGTAGTTACGTATATAGTTAATTCAAATTTTATGGGGGTCATAAAGATAATAGTTAAAGTCAAAAAGCATATCTCGTAAAATACGGATTACAAAAGTATTATTATAATATGCAGATATTACACGAGCAATGAAGGAATTATTCAGGGAATCACAGAAATTAGGTATAATCTGGGGCGAACTAGGTGTGTTCCCCAAGTTGAACATTTTTTCTAAGAAAATAAATAAATAAATTTATTATACGAGTGTGGAGTGTAACATATTAGTCACGAAAAAAGTTATTATTTATTTATTTGTTTATTTATTTATTTATCGTATCCAGACAAAGAATATAATAAGAATATAACAATAAAAAATATAAAGATAATAAACATAAATGTATATGTATATACAATATGGAAGAACAAATATGAAATGACGTGACACCAATAATTTGCGTACAATAATGTTGACAGTAGTTAGGAAAAATCTTTCTTTAGTGACTAATATCATTGATTATATATACTATCGTATATATAAAATCAATGCTAATATGTATTCCACACCAGTGCAATACAACGTTTTATCCGACACATTTTTTTGAAACTTCTTAAATCATTAGGTTTTCATTCATTGTTTGATACTGATAAGTCAATTACTACTATTTTAAAGTACAAAGTAGCCATTGAGTGGTTATGGATCTGTTATACTGTTTTTTTTCCTTCCTTTTATATTCAAGTAGAAGTACATACAGCAACTATGAATTTAATTCCGAAGCTAGCAACCACTAACTTGCAAAAATCAGTAATAATTTCTCCGTGATTTCTTAAATATTATCTCACGGAGTGAGTAATGTTGACCATCAGTTATTTCAAATAACCATGGTAACAAGTATATTATAAATCGGTGTTGAATAAATATCTATTTTCCTATTTATGATTAATTAATGGAAAATATCGTGGAGTCGGGAAGGATCAAGTTGAAATTTCAAGGGCTGAATAAAGGAGGCTTTACTGATCCATGTAGAAGAATTTTTATTTATTTTGGACGTTTCGGACCGAAGTGCTCCATTTTCAGCTTTAAAAAAAAAACAGCAACATTTTTGTTAGTATTTATAATAAATGAAAACATAATAATATAAAATTTGTAACAATCTTGTGCTATGTTTTAACAAAAATATTGTTATTTTTTTTAAAGCTGAAGATAGACTATTTCGGTCTGAAACGTTCATAGTTCATATTGAATAAATAAGTAGTACGTAAGAGTAAAAAATCAAGTTAATTGTAAATTAACACATTAGCTCAAACACGAAAATAAAAGTATACTTTCACAAGAGTTTTCCATTTAGTTACACTAATTAATGCATATATAAGAGTAATAATAAAATTTGTATACTTTCTTATCTTAAAGGTAGTTCAACTATATTTGTAGTTTGAAACCATTAGGTTCTAAAATTAGAACCATACAGTTAACTGTCTTTAAAATAAGAGACTTCAGTCAATTTCAGCTGTAGCTCTCTATCTATAAATTTTATTGAACGGACCAAAACAGAATTGTAAAACCTAAAGCTTACATTTTAATAAAGTGCATAATTTTTGTATTTAGTTTTTTTGAGTTCATGAACAAGTAATGATAATTAAACATTTCACGTGGTTACATATTGCATTGTCATGTATAATATTATGTAAGTAAGTAAGCTAATACATACGACATGGGACTGTGTATCACATAGAAATGTTTTTCTTTTATTATACAGGGTGTCTCTTAAATAGGGGGACATGGCTTAACCACAGATTCCTGAGGCTAAAATAAGACGATTTAACCAAACTTGCTTCTACCGGAAAGTGTACCATTTAGCCAGAATTCTGCTTCAAAGTTCTTCGAAAAAAAATTAATTTTGCTTTTAATAATCGGACGCTTTATTCGATTTGAATGAAATTTGGTATGACAGTTTATATGGTTATAAGTCATCTTTTAAGGTGATACTTGTTATTATTAGTGAACCACTAATGGATGAAACTTAGGTGTCCCAACATTGATTAGACAGTAACTTTTTAATGGCCACGCCGATAACATAAAATTATTTTTTTTCGGAAAGATTCATTCAATAGTAAACTTTTCTCTCTCTGTGTAATTTGTGATATCTGTTACGGTTCACACAGAAAAAAATAAAATCTGAGTGACTGTACTGCTAATTTTTTAAAATAAATTTAATCTAGCAGTCTATCCAAATGTCAAACAACTCATTTTTAATGACAGTAACAATTGTTTTACGGGTTGTCAAAAATTTTCTTCGCAATATTCTAAAATTAGTAACATCCGTTTGTTCGGCCTAATAATATTTTACTACCATTATTATAAATAAGACGATTACATATCTCAGCTTACTCCTAAACAAGTTGTGAAGATTGACAACTCGTTACTGTCATTAAAAATGAGTTGTTTGACATTTGGATAGACTGCTAGATTAAATTTATTTTAAAAAAATTCACGATCCAGTCACTCAAGTTTTATTTTTTTCTGTCTGAAGGGTAACAGATATCAAAAATTAAACAGAGAGAGAAAAGTTTACTATTGAATGTATCTTTCTATAGAAAAATAATTTCACGTTTTCGGCATTGCCATTAAAAAGTTACGGTCTAATTAATGTTGGGACACCTAAGTTTCATACACTAGTGGTTCACTAATAATAACAAGTATCACTTTAAAAGTTGACTTATAACCATATAAACTGTCATGCCAAATTTCATCCAAATCAAATAAAGCGTCCGATTATTATAAGTAAAATTAATTTTTGTTTGAAGAACTTTGAAGCAGAATTCTGGCTAAATGGTACACTTTCCGGTAGATGCAAGTTTGGTTAAATCGTCTTATTTTAGCCTCAGGAATCTGTGGTTAAGCCATGTCCCCCTATTTAAGAGACACCCTGTATATGGAGTATAATAGCTATAATATAGTACAAGATTTTTTTACTTCATTTTTTACAATTACTTTTTTATAACACAAGTTAGTCAGCTGTTTTTGCAAGAATAGTATGTTTGAAGTCAGTTTGAACTGCTTATAAAATACCGCCCATCTATTTAATAACTGTGTTTGTGTACATTGTTGCAGATTTTACAATGATTCATTAAAACGAGTTCTACTCGAACCTAAGATAGGCGCTAAATTTTCGCTGATATATTACATTGCGGCATTATTCTTGATTTGTCATAATCAGTGATATCTGTTACAGGTCAGTGAATAAAAAGCAGTTCTAACGGAACTCGAACGAATCAGCGAAAGGTACTGATGCATCGTACCCAATGTAAATCCCTGGAATCCTGTTCATACGAGTATTTTTTTATATAGTAGGAATACTTTATACTTTGGTGGGAAAACACGTCAAACATTTCTTTTTATGCATCGTTAACGTAATAATATACGGATCCCGTTTAAAGCTTTGTTGTCTTGAATATTCCCTGAGCGCTAACCAAAATATTACTGTATTTTAAATTTAGGTCGTTATGTTATACGAGACCAGTCGCACATGAATTGGAGAAATATATGCAGAAAATTTATTTCTTAAAATTTAAATTTATTAAAGAACTCAATTTTTGTGTTATTTTGCCCATAAAATCGGGCTTGGTTTTTGTTTTCGTGTGAGACTTTTCCACTGCCGAGATGAAAATAATATCAGTTTGAATTGATTTACGCTGATTCATTTTAATTTGTAGCAATCGCATTTGCCCATTTGACAGAAACTCAGCTATCTACTACAATAAGAGCCCGTATAGGCGCAGAGCACGGTTAACACTTTCGTAATCATCGAATCGCCCAGAAAGCCCATTTTGATGGACAACAATAAAAGAATGTCGCATATTAGACAATAAGCAAAAATAAGTTATTATAAATATATATATATATATATATATATATATATATTAAAATAAAAAGGAACTTCAGTCATATAATGGAAATGTTTTATTTTCTTTGTCTACGTTTCGGAAACTATTTTTCCTTCATCAGGACAAAAAAATTATAACGGGAAACGGAAAAATAAGGTCCTGATGAAGGAAAAATAGTTTCCGAAACGTAGACAAAGAAAATAAAACATTTCCATTATATGACTGAAGTTCAGAAGTTCCTTTTTATTTCAATATATATATTTATAAAGTATATACAGTCGTTTAAAAAATCATATATATATATATATATATATATATATATATATATATATATATATATAAATTATTATTATTAACCTAATAATGACCCTAGTAGATATACCAAACCTGAATGTTTTACCACCACCGTACTGCTACTATACAAATTTGAACACAGACATTCTTCGTTTCTGTAGGAGGAAGGTTCCAGGACTACACTTCCTCGGTAACCCAGTCCAACTTGGAAGCGGTAGAAGATAGATGAGAAGATGATAAAAACGTATATAAACATCTATACTTTGCCGGGATTCGAATACATGACCTTCAGTATGCGAAACAACAATATTACCTTGGTCGATATTTAAGACAGGTACACAATAAAAAGATTATTCAATTAATTCCACAGTGTTAAATTTATACTAATAAAAGCTTACAACTGTGCATTATTATTTACAATTTACAAACTCAAATGAAAAACGACTGCCTTTTTCGGCCAGGTTCAGTTGTTTCTTTTGCTCCTAAAGAGTTACCTGTATCGTGTACAAAAAAAAACATTTTTCTGGTAAGAAAAAAAAAAAAATGGAACTAATGCAACGTTACTCTATACCAAACTTAAATTAATAGTTATTAACACACGTTAAATGTAACTGAATATTTTTTGAGAATAACTTTGTCATCTAAAACGTCTAGACTCAGTCGACTCATATAAATAGTATGCATAATTTCAGTAGTACAATACGTAAAAATAAATATTCTATAAATATGTACCTATCATACCATCTACCTATAGCTTTGGCTAGCAGTTACTTGCTACAACAATTTCACATTATTACATTATTTTGCATGCATTCAAAGCTGCTATGCTGTGAAGAAATCACAGTAGAAGTTAACCTTTGAACCTTATTTTTTTAATAAAACCCTTTTAGTATGCCCTACGTGCAACATTTGAAGAATCAAATAGACCTAGTTAATATTGAACTTAAACACCTACTTTATACATTTCGTCGGCTGACTATTGGAATCCACTTTTTGAAAAAAATAGAAATAGTCAATTTCGGTTTCTCAGAATTTTTTTTTTGTACCATATTCAGTAGAAAGAACATCAAATACAGTGCTTCTTGAACTTTAAACAGTCTTATAGTTTTGTACCATATCCCTTAAAATAACATACACTAAGGACCGGTTTTTCAATGTATGTATTGGCAAGTGTCTCTGCAAAATTAATCCTCATGGTAAACACCTATTTTAATTTTTCAATATCATGATCATGATCATGTTAGCGTTACCAACAGGATAAGTAAACAAGAGGTTACCGTAACACCTACTTTGAGCTACAGATAAAATTTTACCAGAAGGATAAATGCACAAAGCTGCTCTGAATCAACCCGAATGTAAAATATTGTAAATTATCACTTGCTTAATTTCTGACATATTGATATTGACAGTTAAATAATATCAGTACAAATTGTACAGATATGTAATATGTATATAATAGACGTATGTAAATGTGATTTTTGAAAGTAAAGACAAGGGCAAGAAAAAATTGGTACATTTCGTTCGTTAATGCAGTAGAAGTGTATCGAAGACTACACATTGAAAGTCGTCGATCAGATCTCGTTGATTTCTAGAGCGACGATGAATTTTTTAAAAGATTCAAATTTAGCAAAAAAATATTGCTATGTATTCCGAGAATACTGATTATTTCCAGTGGTAGAGTACTTTTCACGGCTTATTAAAAAATTCATAAATTTCATTAAATTATTTAACACATGATACAATGAAAATTATTCCCATTTTATAATAACCTATTTTGATTACAAAAATGAGAAGAATTAATAACAAGCATAACTTTGATTACAACAATGTTTAATAATTACAAATATATTGTGTAGTGTTAAAAGTACTATGTGTAACGTATTGTTATACAGATCACTTCGAAAATGAGAATTGCCAAGATGGCATGAACCAAACCTGCTCTCATAAAATATTGAAATTCACTACTTTTAATTAATTAATTAATGACCAACGAGATAGTATATTGCAAGCATTTTAAAGAAACACAACATAATGTGTACATTTGTAGGCAAAATAAAACTTCTGGATGCTTGAAGCCCTAAAGATGTATGCATGTAATAAAATAAAACCCATAATGATATGACAGTTAGTAGTAATAGATATTTACACACCAAGTGAGCTAAGGTAATGTTTATTCATGAGAAGAAAGTTTAGCTCACGAGCCCGTAAGGGTGAGTGAGTTAATTTCTTCGAGTGAATAAACATTCTTAGCTCACGTGGTTTGTACAATATTGACGAAATACTAATAAAAACCAATATAATATTTAATTCTGACAAAATAAAAAACTGATCAGTTAGTTGGCTGAGCATGACAATCGTCGGTGATAGACGTTAAGTCATGTATTTAAAATGCTTTATTGTCTGTCAGTTGTGCCGTGAAAAATAATGAAAATGGCTGATAATGTCTGATAAATGTTATGGAGAGTCTTATTTTCGTACCTGATGTTATTTTAAATGCATTATTTGTTACAGAGTGAGTTAAAATTTTGTGAGAGTGATTTAAAATTTTTTAATTCACTTGTGAATAAAATGTTACTTGTAGTTGTTGCTATGGAGTTAATAATGACAGTTTAAAACGTCAAAATTGAATAAAATAGTGTTTTTTTTTTCAGTCTTCAGTTCATGTATTCTACCCACAAACACACAGATTCAGTACTGTCAACAACTGCAAATGTCAATCATATGCCAAACGAAATGTGTGGAAATATGTTCAAAATAACAAGTAATTCCTTATTAACATAGCACATAGCAAATAGCTTATAATTATTGTCAACCTTACAGTTGACAACGACAGGCGACTGTTACTTACCGAATAGATAAATGCATTTTATTACCATGAGGTTTATCTGATGGATAAATTTAATGTGCTAGATAGTTAACAAACACTTTAACAAGCGATTGAAAAACCGGCCCTAAGAATTGTTTTGAATCAAATCCAGAGCCAATAAGGTTTCTTGATACTAACACGTGTTTCTGGACATAGTACGAACGTGGTACAAAACATTTCTTTACTTGATTTTTTTTTTTTATAAATTTACTGTCATTTTGAACCATGTCCAATTAGGTACTTGTATATTCCGAAAATATTTAAAAATTGTAATTTAATAAATTTCATATAAAGTCAAGGAAAATGAAACTATACGAACAAAAAAATTTCAACATTTGTATTAATTATCCATTCTTTAGTAGAAAGTAATATTTGTGGATATGATACATTCTAATAACAGGCCGACGATTTGTTTTCGAATAAACGCTATTTCTTATAAAAGATGTGTTAAAGTGTGGAAAAAATTTCCGTAACATAAATAATTAATTGCCCTGCAGTATTAAAGTAGTTCACCTTTTTCTTGTGGAAGGTTGACAAAAAACAATAAGTAACAACTCTTTTGTTAACTGTATTAGTTCTGTGCATATGTAGTAATTATGTACACAATTGTGGGTACGTTTGTTCTGTCAAGCAAATTGTTTGTAACTTCATAAAAGCAAACATTTCATGTTTCACGGCTAGTTCTGCAAATACAGAACGCTGCTGTGGACAAAGTGTATTGTTATCATAAAACATTAGCTGTTTTTTAATTAGCATTTGAACAGGGAATGCACATGGTTGAAAATTATTCGTATTGTGAAAACATTACTACCAGAATCAATGGCCTTGTCACTTAGGATTTATTACCTTATATGTATTTTAATATTTTGACGTCTTTGAACCTGTAATATGTTATTTGACTTTTCGTATAGCCCTTGTCAGTAGCGAATTTAGGAAAGGCAATGTACAATATTACATATAAATTAGTTTTTTCATACAATAACGAGTTTCCTTTTCATCCGAACAAAATAAAACACAGATTGGTACACCTAAATAAGCCGTGATAATACATGAACATACAACATTTTATGATTCCTAAGTTTGAGTTCTGTGGGCTTAAGATTTGTGTATATCGTGAATAAAGCGATCCTCCATAAAAACCGAGGACAATAATTCTAGTTCTCTGGGCTTACTTTCGGACTTAAGTTCCGTATGTTTCGTATTTTTTTAGATATTAAACAAGTTGCGAATTCACAAGCAAACTAGTCTCTATAAAACTTTGATCGAGTTTCGTGTGTTTGAGTTCTTGGGCGTCTTTAAAAATACGTATAAAAACTTGAAT
Source organism: Ophonus ardosiacus (assembly GCA_943142095.1). Lineage (NCBI taxonomy): Eukaryota > Metazoa > Arthropoda > Insecta > Coleoptera > Carabidae > Ophonus > Ophonus ardosiacus. The sequence goes on along the minus strand of OW964829.1, from coordinate 22,595,129 downwards.
TTAGCAAGCTTGAGTTCTGTGCGTTTAGAGTTTGTTTAGAAAAGTTTAGAGCAAAGTTCGATTAGCCAAAAAAATTCTAAAACTTGAGTTCTGTGAGTTTATGGTTTATTTAGAAAACATCTATGCCACCACAGATAATTTACGAGCCCAGTCACACATTAATTCGATTAAAGAAATGTGTGCAGAAATTTTTTTTTCAGAATTAAAATTTATTACCTAAATACAAATAATTTATTGAAAAATAAATAGCTTTAGCAATTAATAAATAATATTCAATAGGTATTCCAATTAAAATAATTATAAAAAATTATAACTGTGCGTTTTATGGCCGGTTGCACCAACGTAACTTAAATTTTAAGCGTCCTTTAAATTGACAATATTGCATCGAAATGAAATGTCAAATGAGTTATTGTGCATTGCTGTCAAAATTTCGATATGCATTTTTTTGTATAAGGGTCCCTTAAAATTTAAGCTTTGTTGGTGCAATTGGGCGTCAAACATTTGTTATGAAAAGCCTCATTTTTGCTATGAATCAATGTTTCTATTATTACCTACATTGACATCAAATTTATATTCGTCACTCAAAATAATAGAATTTCAAAAATTTTGTTTCCATGCTCTTTGTTACTTACAACAGATTAAACGTTTATTCAGGAACGATTTTACTTTAGCCTAAAATGTTGAATTTCTATGTTACTAATATGCTGCAAAAATTTACATTAATAAATTACCGTATAAACGTACGACCCCTTTTATGAATCCACTTTCAACAAGTTTCTCTCGAAAATACAGTGTGTCCCATTTAGAGATGCCACCATTGGGATCTCGAGAACTATAAGAGATACGATGTCGATTAAATGGAACTTTTTGTGCGCCTTTGGGAGGCCATCTCACATGTGCTTTTGTTTTTCCAAAAATTCTCATAGGGCACAAGATAATGACGAAAAATTGAATATGGTGATTTCTTCTTTTTCAAATAACTTCTAAACTATTGGTAATTGAGAAAAAAGTTTCAAATATAAAAGATAGATATTTTTATTAACTAACCAGTGGCGTACGAAATATATATATATATATATATATATATATATATATATCCGTAAATTTTTGAGATATAACACAAACTTATATTTTTTTAAATGGAACCCATATCTGATTTTAGTCTCAAAAAAATTAATATTTTTTTCTATTTTCAATGATGTAAGGGTTATTACGTTTTATATTTGTTTTGCTCCTAAAATTTAATTTTTCTCTTTATTTTCCTGAATTTTCTTATTATCTTCCAAAAAAACAATATTATTTTTATTAATTATATTGTATTTGATCAAAATAATTTGTTCTATGCCTTTATTACTTAATATTTTCATTCTATACTCATAATTACAAATTACACTATAATGTGCCAAGGGCGACCTGATACAAAATATTATAAAAATTAATTTGATACGAGTTTTGAGCAATTTTTTTTAACAAAATAAATTATTTAAATACAAGGAGTATTTCCAAATAGAAATCTACCAATATTTTCAAAATAATTGTGAATTTAATACAATATAACGAAAAAATAATTTTGAAGGCAAAACAAATATAAAATATAATAACCCTTACATCGCTGAGAAGAGAAAAAAATATTAATTTTTTTGAGGCTAAAATCAGATATGGGTTCCATTTAAAAAAATATAAGTTTGTGTTATATCTCAAAAATTTACGGATATAAAAATTTATTCCGTACGCCACTGGTTAGCTAATAAAAATATCTATCTTTTATATTTGAAACTTTTTTCTCAATTATTAATAGTTTAGAACTTATTTGAAAAAGAAAAAATCAATATTCAGTTTTTCGGCATTATCTAGTACCCTATGAGAATTTTTGGAAAAATAAAAGCACATCTGAGATGGCCTCCCAAAGGCGCACAAAATGTTCCATTTAACCGACATCGTATCTCTTATAGTTCTCGAGATCCCAATGGTGGCATCTCTAAATGGGACACACTGTACAGCTTTTCCAACCTTATTTCACTCTGCCATTATTTCCTTTACCGTACCCCCTATGTTCTCTTTTTTTGGCGATTTGATACAAAAAACGGGCATCCTGTACTTTTCCCTTAATATGAATATGAGTATTACCGTTTTTACCATAATATCTTATATTATAAGTGAATATTGATTTAATTAATCGATGGCAATTTTCCTCATGTATTTTCACCAGAAAACATTTTTACAATTATCTTTTTCAATTTCGGTACAGTTGCTACATCTCGAGCCATTTTAAAATAATACGTTTGCACAAAATTAACAAATTTATGAAGGTATATAAATTCTAAAACGCACTATCAATCACAAAATTTCAAATTTCAAAGTCATCTACCCTTGTATTTAGCCATTTCTAAATTAGTGACACCATACTGAAGAGCACCAATAAGAGGGAACGCGTTTGTTCTGGAGGAATGAGCCAGTCTCTGATAAATGACCGAGAGGTTGATTCAGACACTAAAATCTTGCGAAACATGTCAATTACAACTAGAGATGCACTCGATTTCGAGCTTTGGCCCGGCCCGGCCCGAAGCCCGCCTCGATTTCGAGTTGATCATCGAGCCGGATCGAAGATATTTTTTATCGGACCGAATCGGGCTAATCATTTTCAAAAATCGAGGCGAGTCGGACTTTTGATTTTGGCCCGGCCCGAAAATTCGAGCTTTTCGGGCCGGCCCGAAAAATCTTATAGTTCAATCAAATGTACAGTTTCCTTAATATTTTAATGAAAATGGATGAAGTTAAAAAGGATCAAAATGATTTAATAACAACACACTTCACATATTAATAAATAAAAATGTATTATTTTACTTCAAGAATTCAAGGTTATTAATTAAAGCATAATAATTATATTGTGATGTTGCTATTATTATTGTTATTACTCGTATGCTTAAATAAAAGTGAATTTTGTTCCTACCATAATGATTTCTTGTCCTATTTTTGAGCAGAAACAAAGTTAGATAAAAAATCCTTATATAAATTAAAATTATATTTTTTTATATAAGATTTGTGAAAAAGTTGTTTAAATTCTTTGGTAAACAAAGTGTTAAATACTCGTAGGTCTGTAATTTTTATAACAAACTTACACTAGAAGGGTCTCTTTTTTAACTACTTATGTTAATTAATGTTGAAAGTTATAAGAATGCAAAGGTTTTTTATAATGAAGTTTGACACGAAAAAAGTTAAACATTTCGCCTTAACATAAAAATCAACATTAGGAATGCCGGATGCACCCAATTTCGAGCTTTGGCCCGGCCCGGCCCGATTTCGAGTCAATTTTCGAGCCGGACTAGCTAATTTTTTTGTCGAGTCGATCTTCGAATCGGGCCGGTAATTTTTATTTTCGGGCCGAGTCGATTCAAACCTCAAAGCCCGGCCCGGGGCTCGAATGCATCTCTAATTACAACAGTTTCACCAAGTGTCGCCATCATATTGTACTTTATTGTACTTTTATTATTTTTTTTTTTTTTGATCCCGACCGACGTCAAATGTTTCGAATTTTAAATGGCACAAAAGTGACCCCTGTGATGCACTCTCCACGCCAGCAATGAGTGCCCGTGCGGTGACGCCTGGTAAGCGCCCGCACGGTACAAATATGTCATCATCATTACCAATATCTGCGATAAAGCAGATTGTGGCACACTCAGAAATGGGTAATATGCCGTGATGATATCGTCGGCTGATTATTGGAATGTACCAAGTCCACTTTTTGAAAAAAAATTGATATAGTCAATTTCGGTTTCCTGGTATTTTTTTGTACCATGGCCAGTAGAAAGAACATCAAATTAAGTGCTTCTTGTACTCTAAACAGACTTATAGTTTTGTACCATGTGCCTTAAAATGGCATACACAAAGAATTGTTTAGAAGTAAGTCCAGAGCCAATCAGATTTCATAATTCTGTCACGTGCTTCTGGCCATAGTACAGTAAAAATAATAATAAAAATCTGATGTGGCCAGCACATGTTTTCCCGCCAATTCCATGTTTAAAATAGCATTGAGCTTTAAGTAAAGTTTCACTTCCGATTGATCGTTTGTAAACAAAATCTATTTTGTTGTTCCAATAAATAGAAAAGTTTGTAATACGAAATTTTGGATTATATTTTATTATGTTTTTCCTGAAAAATCTGTTAGAGCTTCAAATTAAGTACTACATCCGGTTTATCATACCTAGTCAAAATCTAATATGTTGTTTCAAATTATATAAGAGTATTAAATACCAACTTTGCGAACTTTTGGATCATTAATAGATTTTAAGGAATAATCGTCACACACACATTATTGTCAAAATCATCACCAACTTCCTTATGCTCTAAAACGCAATCCGTGTAAATTCTACGCCGTACATTATTCATTTCGTAAATGTGTAGTTGCAAATTATTATTTGACACTTTGAAATCACGTTCTTATTGAGAGCTGTTTGATATATAATGCTGCAAACATCAAACTCAAATCGAATTACCTGTATTTCTAATATTTATATGTATGATGGAAAATATATTATTTTACAAACCTTAATTTCATTAGAATCATATTTAAACTATTAAATTCTTCTTAACACGGTTTCATTATTAATTTTAATGAAAACTGCTGCGTGACAGTGACATTTGTTTAAATATGTCAAATTTGTTATTAAAGTATTGTTTTTGTTTGACGCAGAGGCAAAGTGATCTACAAAAATAAATTATTTTATAATATAATATAAAGTTATTTCAAGTTATTTCTAAATGCTATTATCGTAGAATTGAAGATTGTGCCATTATATTCAATTTGTATTGGTAAAAGTTGCTAAAAAATTATATTCAATGAATTTTTTACAAGAAAAACTGTTAAAAGCTTGTATAAATGATATTTCCGGTTATCCGACATACACTCTAAACTAATGAGCTCTTCCCACATTAGCATAGAATGGATATACAAAATATCAAATTTTTCTGATTGATAGTATTTGAGTAATCGTGTCCACATGATCCACATACACAGACACACACACACACACATAGACACACACAAACATACATACCTACAGACATCATTGTAAAAATGTTAAAATCGGATTCTGGGGACATCAAAACGTGCTTATTCACTAAAATCTCTATATCCGATTTTTAGCACGATCCCTATACCTCCCTTACCTAGGGTAGCGGGAGGTAAAAAGTGTGGACATGGTACAAAAAGTCTCATATTGGATTTTCTTTGTGTAACTTTACTATTATTTTGAACCATGTCCAACTAGGTCCTTTTATATTTCGAAAATATTTAAAAATTATAATATAATAAATTTTATACAAAGTTAAGGAAAATGAAACTATACAAACAAAAAAATTGCAACATGTGTATTCATTATCCATTCTTTACAATAAAATTTTAAATGTTTGAAGCAGTTTTTCTCGAAAGTAATATTTGTGGACATAGTACATTCTAATAGTCAGCCGACGATATATTTATATTTATTTTTTATTTATTATTATTTGTCAATAATTTTTCAATAAAAATCAATTTTAAACAACCACAAGTATTTTTTTCCTATCGATACAGAGTAGTCAATTTATGGTTGTATCTAAAATCGAAGTTATCAAATTACTAAAAAATATATTAAGCGATTAAAATTAGGTATATTAAAAAATATTTTTAAACAAATTATAAAGTGGCCGAACATATAGCTGTTAGGGTTCGTATAAACATAAGTAGACCAAGACTCTAACAATTTATATGACATTGTTTAGCTAAAAATGTACGAGTGTTCCTGGATTTTCGGAAAATCCATCTCATTGAATTCGTGAAAATTGAAGGTCGTTCGTCTGAGATTATCCATCATTATGAAAATGCATGCGTTCTAAAAATCATAGTAAGGACGCTATCATTCACTATAATGAAAGAACAATTCGGTTTGCATGGTCGTCCAATCTAACAGCATGACCATTTTAAAACAAATTTCAGTTGCAACACCATGATGCCAATAGTCTCGAAAAGTGTGCGAAGGTTATTTACTATGGTTCCACTCTATCACACTGAAAATAGAATCCAAACGGATTGAGTAAAAAATTGACCTTCAAAACGCAGGATGCCATGAAAAAAAAAAATCAACAGCGTTTTTTTTCTAGCTTTTGTGTTTGGCTTCTTGCGAAAATATATGAATATTGAAAGAAATATATGTAAATTGCAAGAAATATACACACAGAAATGGTTTTTAAACATGCGTTGTGAAAACAAATAAAAAGTTCATTTACACTTGTACGAGTACCTTCCTACAAAATAAAAAATCTGTTGTAGCCAGCACAAGACCTCTCGCCATTTCCATATTAGGCTACATAAGTATTGTATTGCACTTTGCTATCGAACCGTCGTTTTATAACAAAATATTACAGAACTTTACCCAAATATTGTTTTTTATTGTATTTAACATGTCTTCTGCACACATATAAATCTAATTATATCTATTTTTCATTGTATGAGGAAGTTCCTAAATGTTACAGATTCTTCCAATTCATTAACCTGATTGGCGGTATTTCTGATGGATATATGCAGGGCTTTTTTTGTAATGTAACGCACCGGAACGGCGTTCCGGCACCTTTTTTCGACGGGTTTTCGTTTTTTTTTTTTTGAAAATTATTTACTATTTTATTTATTTTGATAATTTTATTAAGTTGCGGATATAAAAATTACGCTAATGAAATATTCACATATCTAGAGCACAGTATAAATGTAATTATAAACAGTATTGCACTTCTCAGCGGTGTTTTTAATCTAGTAATTCGACAGCACATCGCCTAAGCTTCGACTCCTGGTTTATACATATGCGCATAATAATAAATGACAAAAATATACGCTCTGTTAAATGTTTATACACAAGCTGTGCAGGTGGAAATTATTATGAATTTTTATTAGTGCCATAAATTAATGTCAGCATATATTTTTTTTTTCAAAATAAAAAACATACAATATTATTTTTTTTATTTATTTTTGTACATGAAAGGGTAAAAACATGCTGCTTCACATCCCTTGAAAAAAATTAACTTTCAATTATAAGGCATTTGACCTTGAATTAAAAAAAATTTCGCCTACGGCGCCTTTTTTTCCGTGATACCCTGCCCCACCAAAGTTTTTCCCACTGATAAAATGTACATTCCGGCACCTTTTTTTCTACAAAAAAGCACTGGATATATGTATGCATATTACCTATAATTTCAAATATTTAATTAATAAAACAATAAGTAAAATTAAATGTACTTCCCAGAAAAAGCTAACAAAATGTCACTAAAACTGTTGATTTTTGACACTGAAATCTGTCATTTACAAATTATGTTATAAACATTTGAATTCGTCAACTGGTTTCCTTAGTATAGTTTCGCCTACTCGACTTGTTATATCCCGATATTCTATATATTATAGCATCTTTATCTCTAAATTTATAGAAGATATAATAAAAAATTTAAATGTATCAGGTGTAGAATTTTGTTCTTCAAAATTAGTAATATCAAAAATTATCAAAAAATAATATTTGGAAGAATTTCTTTTAAAAACTACTACTTCCGGTTGTTCAATTGTTACCATAACCTGTTCAGCTCTTCCCAGGAATGTCAGATTGAGGAATTCATAGTTAAACAGGTCTTATATTTTATAGTTTTTGAGGAATCGTCCGTCCAACATCCAGCCATACACACACACACACACATACACACACACACACACACACACACACACACACACACACACACACATATATATATATATATATATACAGGGTGTCTCTTAAATAGGGGGACATGGCTTAACCACAGATTCCTGAGGCTAAAATAAGACGATTTAACCAAACTTGCTTCTACCGGAAAGTGTACCATTTAGCCAGAATTCTGCTTCAAAGTTCTTCGAAAAAAAATTAATTTTGCTTATAATAATCGGACGCTTTATTTGATTTGGATGAAATTTGGTATGACAGTTTATATGGTTATAGGTCATCTTTTAAGGTGATACTTGTTATTATTAATGAACCACTAGTGTATGAAACTTAGGTGTCCCAACATTAATTAGACCGTAACTTTTTAATGGCAATGCCGAAAACGTGAAATTATTTTTTTTCGAAAAGACTCATTCAATAGTAAACTTTTCTCTCTCTGTTTAATTTGTGATATCTGTTACGGTTCACACAGAAAAAAATAAAATCTGAGTGTCTGCACGGCTAAATTTTTAAAATAAATTTCATCTAGCAGTCTATCCAAATGTCAAACAAGTAATTTTTAATGACAGTAACAATTGTTTTACGGGTTGTCAAAAATTTTCTTCGCAATATTCTAAAATTAGTAACATCCGTTCGTTCGGCCTAATAATATTTTACTACCATTATTATAAATAAGACGATTACATATCTCAGCTTACTCCTAAACAAGTTGAGAAGATTGACAACTCGTTACTGTCATTAAAAATTACTTGTTTGACATTTGGATAGACTGCTAGATTAAATTTATTTTAAAAAAATTCACGATGCAGTCACTCAAGTATTATTTTTTTCTGTCTGAACCGTAACAGATATCAAAAATTAAACAGAGAGAGAAAAGTTTACTATTGAATGTATCTTTCTGTAAAAAAATAATTTCACGTTTTCGGTATTGCCATTAAAAAGTTACGGTCTAATTAATGTTGGGAGACCTAAGTTTCATACAATAGTGGTTCACTAATAATAACAAGTATCACCTTAAAAGATGACTTATAACCATATAAACTGTCATACCAAATTTTATCCAAATCGAATAAAGCGTCCGATTATTATAAGCAAAATTAATTTTTTTTCGAAGAACTTTGAAGCAGAATTCTGGCTAAATGGTACACTTTCCGGTAGAAGCAAGTTTGGTTAAATCGTCTTATTTTAGCCTCAGGAATCTGTGGTTAAGCCATGTCCACCTATTTAAGAGACACCCTGTATATATATATATATATATACATATATAGGGTGTAAATTTTAAAACGGGTCATAGGGCTATACATAACATAGAAAAACAGTTTTTTGGACGCCGAAAGTTTCTATATTAATTTATTGAAAAAATAATTAGTGCATATTATAAAGAAAAAAATTACGAATTTTTTGATATCAAACATATTATATTTCTGTTTCATATAAAACTAGAAAATAAATTTAAAAATTTGCACAATTAAGAAAAAATATCAATAGCCGTGAAAGTGACAGAAACAAAACAAAACAATTGTTGACTTTAAACGCTCATTAATAAACGTTTCTTACACTTTATTTGTTAAATTATTATTATTTTCGTTTTATTAAGAAGAAATCATGAACAATTTGACTCATGAAGAAAAATTACAAATTATTAATGCTGCGCCTGCGCCACTCGCGCACATATGACAAATTTTCGCACCTAACCTATGAAAATGTACGACGATGACAACAAAGTTCCTGCAGAAAAGAGCGACGAAATACTAATTGGACTTATTCAACAAATTGTTTACATTTATTTTTTTATCTTATTTAAATATAATGTATTGCAAATGCACCTATAAAAGTTAGATTATATGAAATGTCAAACAAAAAATTCTGAATTTTAATTTACTGCATAAACAACGTTATTTTAGTTTAGTTTCTTAATTTAGTACGAGTAGCTTAATTTAATTTCATAATTTATATGCTGCATAAACCCAGCATAAATGATTTTAATTTGTTCCCTTGTAGTTTGCAGTTTTTCTTGTTTCTTATAACTTAGTTCTTATTACATGTAGATCATCTTTAGTTTGTAAATACCTATTACAATAAATAATAATTGTTTCTGATATAAATATCCTATTTTTTTTACTTTATTTTGTGTTATTTTGTATTGGTTCATAAATTAATAACTTTAATCTTTAATTGTCCCCTATCATGACAATGTTTTGTTATACTGTCACTTTCATGGCTATTGATATTTTTTCTTAATTGTAAAAATTTTTAAATATAATTTCTGGCTTTATATGAAACAGAAATGTAAGGTGTTTGGTATCAAAAAATTCGTAATTTTTTTCTTTATAATACGCACCAATTATATTTTTAATAAATTAATATGGAAACTTTTGGCGTCAACTGTTTTTCTATGTTATAGCCCTATGACCCGTTTTAAAATTTACACCCTGTATACATATATATATATATATATATATATATATATATATATATATATGTACATACACACATCCACACACACACACACACACACACACACACACACACAGACATCATTGTAAAAATGTTAAAATCGGATTCTAGTGACCTTGAAACATGCTTATTCATTAAAATCTGCTCTTAGCGAGAGGTAAAAATATTGAACATTTTATATTATTGAATGTGCTTAAGGTTAGGTGTATGGTTGTGATTCGATCAACGTCAAACTGGAAACTTGAAAAGTATTTCCACTTTTCAAATAACTCAACAATGATTCCTGTGGTGGTGCTCTCTCCACACCAACTTTGAGAACTCTACGGTGACGATCTTGCCGGTGTAGATAGATCGTTGCTACCGAAATCTGAGTATGGAAGCAGATTGGCACACCCAGAAATGGGTAATATGCTGTGGTGCGATAACCCCGGGATTTAATTTAAAAATGATATTTTCTATTAATATATATATATATATATATATATATATATATATATATATATATATATATATACCGTGAGTATTTTTTAACGTGAAACATTGGTTTTGTCATATCCATGGTTACGACTTGACATTTGATTGACAGTAATGAATTTGCCCGTTCCATTTAAAATGAAACATAGGGAAAGAATTTGACATTTGATAAGACGTCAATAAAAGTTAATTTTGTTTAAATAATTATACCTGCTTCTAAATTAAAATTAGTTGTAGAAAAAATACAATATTTAAATATAATACTTCTGTCTAATTCATTCCCCATGTGTCATTTCAAATGAGACAGACAAATACATTGCTGCCAATCAAATGTCAAATCATAACTTTTAGGAAAATTCAACGGTTATCTGTCATATTTCTTACAATATTTAAATATAATACTTCTGTCAGATTCGTTTCCTATGTTTAATTTTAAATGGAACGGGCAAATACATTGCTGGCAATCAAATATCAAGTCGTAACCATGGATATGACAAACCTAATGTTTGACGTTAAAAAATACTCACGGTATATACAGGGTGTCCCATTTCAGGTACGAATGCATTGGTATCTCGAGAACCGTAAGAGTTACGATGTTGGTTAAATTAGACAATAGTTGCCCCATTAGGAGGCTATTTTAATGGTGTTTTGTTATTTGCGAAAAAATACATAGGTCACTAGATATAGGTGAAAATGTAAATTTAGCGATTTTCTTTTTTTGCTTATAACTTTGTTATATGAAATAATACGAGATTCTGGTTTGCACTTTCTTAAGGTACTTTTATATGGTGAATTTGCAGAAGAACTCAAAAAATTTTTATATCTAACTATTTACGAGTTACTGATAGCAACTTTTATTTTTCATATGGAGGTCATACTAAGCTGTGGCATTTTTAAATAGAGATTTTTTTTAGCTTTACAATGATATAAAACAATAATAATTTATTTTTATAATTAACAGAAAAATGAACAAAAATTGTTATTTATACTAAAATTGAATTGAAAAAAGTAAATCGAAGGCTGCTATGGAAACAACAAACAACAAAAAAATGCAACAATTGAATTTCTGAATTTTACTTGACAATAGTAGATTATTACGAGTAATAAAAATGAATTTTTCTCGTTGAGAAAAATATGTTATGTTGAGTTGTTACATTCGTTGTCAAAGTTCGTTTATTACTCGTAATAATCTACTATTGTCAAGTAAAATTCAGAAATTCAATTGTTGCACTTTTTTGTTGTTCGTTGTTTCCATAGCAGCCTTCGATTTACTTTTTTCAATTTAATTTTAGTATAAATAACAATTTTTGTTCATTTTTCTGTTAATTATAAAAATAAATTATTATTGTTTTATACCATTGTAAAGCTAAAAAAAATCTCTATTTAAAAATGCCACAGCTTAATATGACCTCCATATGAAAAATAAAAGTTGCTATCAGTAACTCGTAAATGGTTAGATATAAAAAAAATTTGAGTACTTCTGCAAATTCACCATATAAAAGTGCCGTAAGAAAGTGCAAACCAGAATCTCGTATTATTTCATATAACAAAGTTATAAGCAAAAAAAGAAAATCGCTAAATTTACATTTTCCCTATATCTAGTGACCTATGCATTTTTTCGCAAATAACAAAACACCATTAAAATAGCCTTCTAATGGGGCAACTTTTGTCTAATTTAACCAACCTCGTAGCTCTTACGGTTCTCGAGATACCAATGCATTCGTACCTTAAATGGGACAGCCTGTATATACATATATATAGTGTGTTCATTTTAAATGTGCCACCATTGCTATCTCGAGAACTATAAGAGCTACAAAAACGGTTAACTGGGCAAACAATTTCTATTATACAAGACAAATTTAGAGAACAGAAAAAAATTTTTTTTCGACCAGTGGTTCTCAAAATACGGGACTCAACTTTTTTATTTTAAATGTGAACATATTTTTTTTATTTGCTTATTCGATAGAGAATTTAATTCTGAATTCAATGATATAATATTATCATATCCTCACATAACGATTTTTTTGAGTAAAATAGATATAAAATTTTAAATTAATTTGATTAAAATATGATATTACTAAGAGTGTCATGAATGGAAAAACTGAATACAAGTAATTTTTTAACCTGGAATTAGAGTGCTCTGAATGAAATAAGTGAATATTTTGTTTTGTTAAGTGTTCATAACTGTCAAGTGAAGTACAAAATCATTTAATTTAATTTTAAAAATGTATAATTTTACTCACATTGAAAAAGTTGAGATGTTTGAAACATACATTTTATCAAGAAAAAATAAAAAAATCGCGAGCTGCAGTTAATATGTATAGGGAACGATATCCTGAAAGAGTAGTACCGTCGCGGAAATATTTCCGAAAACTTGACCTAATAATACGTGGTAATACTACTGCATTTATACATAAACCCAGAAGACCGGTGGATGAAAACAATGAAATAAATGTTTTGGCATATTTTGAAGCCAATCCAAGAGCTTCTGTACGAATGGCCTCTGATGAATGCAGATTAAGTGTAGGGACGGTGCATAAAACGACATAAGTATAAGCCATACAAATTCCATAAAGTTCAACACTTGTAACCTGGTGATTATGACCGCAGACTTGAATTTTGCCATTTAATCATTACTGAAGGAATTGATATTTTAAAATGTGTTATTTGGACGGATGAAGCAAATTTTTCCAATAATGGAATGTTTAATATAAAAAATAAACATTATTGGAGTTCCGAGAATCCTATTATGGTACGTGAAAGAAGTTTTCAAAGAAAATTTAATATAAATGTATGGTGTGCAATTTTGCACGATACAGTGTTTTTTCACATGTATGAAGGTACTCTAACTGGAGATCATTACTTAGAATTTTTAAGAAACAGACTTAATGATATATTGGATGATCTGCCATTAAATGTCGTTAGAAATCTACACTTTCAAAAGGATGGAGCACCAGCCCATAATTCTCGTCAAGTAACCGCGTACCTGAATGAAACATTTCCAAATCAATGGATTGGTACCAAAGGACCCATTGCATGGCCTGCAAGATCACCCGATTTAAACCCTTTAGACTTTTTCTTATAGGGTTATTTAAAAGATAAAGTCTACGATACTGTGCATCAGAATCTACAACAATTAAAAAACAGCATTGAAAATATTTTGAACAATATTGACGGAAGAAAATTAAGATTAGTTAGAAATAGTTTATTTCATAGAGTACAGTTATGTATAAATGAAAATGGAGGCAATTTTGAACAGTACTTATAAATTTATAGGAGCTTATCTTATTTTTGTAAATATTTCTTCATTATAATTAAATATTAAAATAAAAATTATAACAGTTTTTTTCATTCATTATACTTTTATTCACTTCTTTCTATCATGGCACTCTAATTATGCGTAAAAACACATGTACATATTCAGTTTTTCCATTCATTGCATTCTTAGTAATATCATATTTTAATCAAATTAATTTAAAACTATATCTATTTTACTAAAAAAAAATCGTTATGTAAGGATATGATAATATTATATCATTGAATTCAGAATTAAATTCTCTATCGAATAAGCAAATAAAAAAATATATTCACATTTAAAATAAAAAAAGTTGAGTCCCGTATTTTGAGAACCACTGGTCGAAAAAAAAAAATGTTTGCCTATTTAACCGTTTTTGTAGCTCTTATAGTTCTCGAGATAGCAATGGTGGCCCATTTAAAATGAACATCCTGTATATACAGGGTGTCCCATTTAAGGTACGAATGCATTGGTATCTCGAGAACCGTAAGAGCTACGATGTTGGTTAAATTAGACAAAAGTTGCCCCATTAGGAGGCTATTTTAATGGTGTTTTGTTATTTGCGAAAAAATGCATAGGTCACTAGATATAGGGGAAAATGTAAATTTAGCTATTTTCTTTTTTTGCTTATAACTTTGTTATATGAAATAATACGAGATTCTGGTTTGCACTTTCTTAAGGCACTTTTATATGGTGAATTTGCAGAAGTACTCAATTTTTTTTTTATATCTAACCATTTACGAATTACTGATAGCAACTTTTATTTTTCATATGGAGGTCATATTAAGCTGTGGCATTTTTAAATAGAGATTTTTTTTAGCTTTACAATGATATAAAACAATAATAATTTATTTTTATAATTAACAGAAAAATGAACAAAAATTGTTATTTATACTAAAATTTAATTGAAAAAAGTAAATCGACGGCTGCTTTGGAAACAACGAACAGCAAAAAGTGCAACAATTGAATTTCTGAATTTTACTTGACAATAGTAGATTATTACGAGTAATAAACGAACTTTGACAACGAATGTAACAACTCAACATATCATATTTTTCTCAACGAGAAAAATTCATTTTTATTATTCGTAATAATCTACTATTGTCAAGTAAAATTCAGAAATTCAATTGTTGCATTTTTTTGTTGTTCGTTGTTTCCATAGCAGCCTTCGATTTACTTTTTTCAATTCAATTTTAGTATAAATAACAATTTTTGTTCATTTTTCTGTTAATTATAAAAATAAATTATTATTGTTTTATACCATTGTAAAGCTAAAAAAAATCTCTATTTAAAAATGCCACAGCTTAATATGACCTCCATATGAAAAATAAAAGTTGCTATCAGTAACTCGTAAATGGTTAGATATAAAAAAAATTTGAGTACTTCTGCAAATTCACCATATAAAAGTGCCGTAAGAAAGTGCAAACCAGAATCTCGTATTATTTCATATAACAAAGTTATAAGCAAAAAAAGAAAATCGCTAAATTTACATTTTCACCTATATCTAGTGACCTATGCATTTTTTCGCAAATAACAAAACACCATTAAAATAGCCTCCTAATGGGGCAACTATTGTCTAATTTAACCAACCTCGTAGCTCTTACGGTTCTCGAGATACCAATGCATTCGTACCTTAAATGGGACACCCTATATATATATATATATATGTGTGTGTGTGTGTGTGTGTGTGTGTGTGTGTGTGTGTGTGTGTGTGTGTGTTATGTAACACTAGTGACATTCATTACATAACCCTCTGCGTAATAAGGCATTTGCTTGTTTGACAGATAGTGTGTAAAAAGTAATTTGTAATTTACTGATATAGAAGTATATTTTAACGTAGAATAAACTTGTTTCAAGGCAATAATACTCTAGTAATTTATTTCTGAAATCCCAGTTTTTTACATTGAGTAATTGATTTTTTTTAAAAAGTTGTATCTTTATGGCAAATACTAAGTTTTCTTTGTAGGGATGTAATGAAATTACTTACATACCGTAGTTTTAGAAATCGATACCCTGACAGTAAAATAAACATACATCCCTACAAACAACGTCCTAATAGCCTACTTACGGTACTGGGAGTGGGAAAAATATATCAATCCATTTTTCATTAATTTAATCTTTAAACAGCAAATATTTTTTCCTTATTAGGTACAAATCATAATTCGTAATGACGTTCGTATTTCAATTTCTAAAATTGAAAGCATTACATAGCATACTTATTTAAAAAAAAATATTTTTTTTTGTCACAATATCTTATTGACACTTATGTTGACGTCGTTGACGCGAACATTACCGCTGAGTCAAGAGTAGCTGTGAAAAATGACCCGAACAGAATATATTAACTTTACAGTTTTCAGCGCAAATTGAATCGAACCGTAGACTCTGGGGTCTGGGTGACAAAACGAACAACCTATTTACTATATAATTTTGACAAGGTCGGGACCTCAATCTATACCGGGAAATTACTCGTTTTAACAGACATTTTCTCAATAGGTCATATATTTCCCGGACAAGTGTTAAAGATAAACAATGGAAAATAAATACAAATTGTTCAGCCTTTTATATTTAAAACTCTATCAACTTTTGGATCATAATCAAAAAATGGATAGAGATACAAACCTGGCGACACCCTGTATAAAATGTATATATTTTTTTTTAATATTTAATTATCAGATCAGGTTTTGAAAGATCTCCTACCATTCGTTGTGTAATATCTCATTCATGTGTGGTTCTACTAATCTAAATCTAAACCATAACCGTCATTCTTTTGAGTAAATCAGAACATCCGGTGTTTTCTGATAGTTGTAACACAACACAGCACAAGGTACGTATGTGAAATTCGTTGTAAACAACAATGAGAACGCTTTCATTTTAAAACTTAATAAATACCCTCTTAAACACCAGTTTCATATTACATAGCAATTTATTTGCACTTATAACGAACAAATACCATATGCCTTACAGAAATACACAATACAGTTATTACAGGTAAAATTGTAAGAAAATACTTTATACTTGCCTTCTTCGAAATCTTAACTCTTAACCTATTATTGCTTTTTAAAATGAATCACTTTAAACATTTAAACTTTAAAATTTGTGAATACTAAAAAGTGTCTGGGAAACACAGATGATAATTTTTTATATTTCTTGGAATAACAATAAATACATACTAAAAAATAAATGCAAAATTATATTTTACGAAGCTTTTAAGTAACAAAACAACAAGTGTAAAAAAAAATATTATGTGGCCAGACCTTATCTTTCGCCAGTTCTATGTATTTTCTACAAATCCCATACCAAAAGTTCTTTAGAAAAGATTCTATATATTCAGTAAAACTGTAATACGAACATATACTATTTTTTATAAATTCCATACCGAAAGTTCCTTGGAAAAGATTCTATAAATCCAATAAAATTATAACAGGAACATGTAAATTGCACTTGACACTGACATCCGTCAATTAGAATTATTTGAAAATTTCAGCTGTTTCCATGATTGTAGCAAAGCTGGGTGATTTATGAAAGTAAATCTCTTTATAATTCTTTAACTCTACGAGTATATCTATTGAGTATGAAGGAAATGTATTATCAAACTGTATAGAAATAAAATATTCATTCATAATTATTTCATAACTATAATAATTACATAAAATTAAATAAATAAATATATATATATATATATATATATATATATATATATATATATAACTGCGTTTCTTCAAGAAAAACTGTTAATAACTACAAATAAGGGAACTTACGGTTTACCAATTATAACCAAAATCTAATAAGCTCTTCATATGGTTGTAAAGAAGAGGAAAACGAAAGAATTATAATTTTTAGAATTACAGTAGAACCCCGGTTATCTGAGGTAACGTGGGGGATACCTTCCTCGGATACCTGAAAACTCGGATAATCCGGATTTATTTTTCGTATACACTTAACTAGAACTAGAACCAAATAAATTATGCGAGTACGTATACTTCTCTATAGCGAACGCAATAACGAACTGCGTTCACGCAAATTTGCATACTAAAAATATGCTAAAAACATAAATAAGGAAATCACTCACACGGATCAAGGGGAATCCCCGTTGGTCCCGACGATTTTAAATGGAAATATTTTAGAAGCTCATTTAATACGGATATTGGGTCTTTAGATTGGTTCGGTTAATCCGGATTATAGACGCATGTACCTCGCATATTGGGTCTTTAGATCGGCTCGGTTAATCCGGAGCTCGGATAATTGCGACTCGGATAATAGGGGTTCTACTGTAGTGTATTAGAGTTATCGGCGGAGAAAAATTTGTCACACATATAGTCACACACACACGCAAGCAGGCACACACACACACGCAAGCAGGCACACACACACACACACACACACACACACACACACACACACACACACACACACACACACACACACACACACACACACACACACACACACACACACACACACACACACACACACACACACACACACACACACACACACACACACACGTACGTACATACATACAGAATCGTAAAACTAATAAAATTGTATTCTAGGGACTCTAAAGCCCGGGTTTTATTTAAAAAAAACGGGTTTTATTGACAAACATCGAATTATAGTATGTCTCATTTTTAACTTTAGTTTTATAAAGTATGTATCTTAATTCACATACACAAGTCGGCGTAATAGATACCAGATATGAATATTATTAATATTTTCTTTAAGACTGTAATGATATAAATTAAATGCGATCCAACCTACAAGTTTAACATTTTAAAATGGGCTTAATGGATCAGGGAGAAATTTTATACGAAGAAAGAATTTTTGAAAAATACATTGACCTCGCAGTTTAAGACTGTAATGTAATAACAATAAAAAAAGAGTATATATGCGTACAAGTTACGAATTAATATTAATAGTTGCAAGTCTGTGCAATGCAAGTGTGTACAAGAATTAGATCCAAGTGTGTAAGTTATCGCAGTAGTTGTTATAGCCGCGTTAAACAAATAATATGTGTAATACACAACTCAAAAAATAATGAAAATGCTGACATAAGGATTGGAGTTGTTCAAATATAAAAGAAACACTGGGCAAAGTTCGCGCAGCAATGAAAAATGTATTAAAAATGATCAAACATGAAGTACACAAAATGAAATTGATTGTAAAATGTTACCGGTGACAAAAATTTATGTATATACGTGTGTACCATATTTAATTAATAAAATATGATTTCATGAAAGTGGTTTTTTTTTGAGTCGGGCAAAATTACAACAACCCTGCCTAAAATGTGCTTATTCATTAAAAACTTACCATCGATTTTTTTACCAAAGACAATATCTTCCACCTAAAGGTGATGGAAGGTAAAAAAAAGGAAAGACTAATCTTATAGATTTATATACTGAGTTTGCACGCAATTTTGAAACCGTTTACAAAAAGTTTTTAGTTTTGAAAACGCCACGTATTCAGTGTTAAAACGGTTTTGAATTATCTTAAATCAAAACTAAAATTCATGGGTTTGACTTGAAAACTAGTTTCTCTGTAAACACATACAGCCGTATTCATAGTGCTTCTGTTCGAGTCTAAACCTAGTCTATCTCTAGTCTAACTCAGACCGGCGAAAAAAGCTATTCATAGAGGCAGTTTAGGGCTAGTCAGGTCTAACTCTAGACTAAAATTTGACCTGAGCGTACCCTAGTTTAATGCGGTATTAAGTCAACAACTATGAAAATATAATTTTGTGTGTTTAATGCAAATTAAATACATTATTACTTAATATAATATTTTTGGTAAGTAGTATGTTATAAAAATTATCATATTGATGTTTATAATGTAACTTTGCTATGTATTCGTAACTTGCATTATTTCATTTTTAGGAAGTTCATGACCTGGTTTAAACCTAGTCTAAGTAAATCGAAGTTAAACCAGGTCTATCACAGTTACTATGAATACGGCTGTTAAAATTCAGTTTCGACATTGCGCATGCGTACGTAGCATAACGCTCGGCATAACGTTTCTGTCGCTGTGTGTTACTAACCTTCAAATAAACTGGCAATTGTGTAGTTTTAGTGCGTAGTGGTATGAAGTAAAAAAAAAAAAAAAATGGAATAATGGCAAAACAAAGTATTTTGAGTGTAGAGGATCTGTCAGTCACAGTTCGCCACATTATCAATAAAAACAATTAATACCTATTGTTGTGGTATTTTTGTAAATAATTTCAAATTGTGTTAACCCAACTTCAAAAATTTAATTTAAACAATCTCTATTAAGAAATACGGATCCATTCCCTGTTTGGGCCAATTATAGTTCGAGCCGAAAATACAGCCTAATCCGGGCCTGTTTGTCACTTACATCAGCCAAATGCGCACGCGCCGAAACTAAATATTTTCAAATCACTCTGTAAACAGCTTTGTGTAATTTTGACTGAAAACTGAAACCATTTTCATAACTGTATGTAAATATATAGTGATACGGAACATATTGTAGGTAACCAGTATTTTAAGTTCAAATAGATTATCATTATTGAAATTTGTATATGGCAGATTGGAACATTCAGTAATGGGAATCGGTATGACGACAAGATATTTTCATATATTATATAACAAGACGATTGAAAATTCTTGATAAATACGAAACGTGTTGCCTGGAATTCCCAAAAGGCAACTCGTTGAGTATGTTGAAAATTTTCGATTGTCGAGTTGTATACAGGTAGACTATGTACGATTATATCATGAATAAAAAGAAATTAAAAAGTCTTTCTTCTTTCTTTTGCATGAAACGTCAAAGTATACGCCACATCTTTTTACCTCTCGCTAAGAGAGGTATTGGATTCATGCTAAAAATCACATATCCAGATTTTAGTGAATAAGCACGATTTAAGGTCCCTATAAAACGATTTTAACATTTTTTTTTGCGCAAACGTTATCTAATTAGGTATTTTATAGAAAAATGCTTCAAGTAAAAGTAACAGAAATTTAAATTTTTCATCTAAATCATGTAAAACGATTATTCTAGCTCTTCAAATAAACGTAAAAATTAATTATAAACTTACAGTTTTTGAGTTTTATTAGAACTAAATTTGGATTAGACCAATAAATTAGCACAAAAAACAATGCATTTGTTTATTTTTTGTCATAAATCCATGGCTGCCTAGACTAAAAACTCATAAAAACTGTAAGTTTATAATTAATTTTTACGTTTATTTGAAGAGCTAGAATAATTGTTTTACATGATTTAGATGTAGAATTTAAATCTCTATAACTTTTACTTGAAGCATTTTTGCATAAAATAATTAGGTAACGTTTGCGCAAAAATACTGAATTCCCATGTTAAACGTCTATCTCGTTTTTCAATTTACACCCTGTACATTAACAGGTCAACTAAACAAGCGCTTGTTATGCATATATTGCATCATATACCTTTCAGAAATCCCGCCAATCTCGTCAATGAATTAGAAGAATCTCGAGCATTTAGAAGAGTAGGAGGAAACTTGTTCATAGAATGAATTGAGAAATAAATAGATGTAATTAAAATATTTTGTATGTACCAGATATGTTAAATACAATATTTATAGCCTAATATGAAATTGGCGAGAGGTATTGTGCTGGCCACAACAGATTTTTAAATATTGGTATTTAATATTGTAATATTATTTTATATTATATTGAAATGCTCGTATTTTTAAATAAATTCTCAGTAGCAACAACGCAGTTTCTGGACTTGTGATTAAATAAGTAACAACCCGATTCTCAAAAAAGTTTAAGCTAATCCTTATTTTTGGATTAGTGAATTCTATTCTATTCCGGTATTTAAAATTTAATCTTCATAATATTAACAAAAAAGGTAGATACTGATACTAAGGATAGATTAGACTATATTTTAAGATACAAACTATCAAAATTAGAGTAGAATTCGCATATCCAAAAATAAGGATTAGGTTAAAATTTTTCGAGAATCGAGCTGTATATGTTTACTTGTCAAATTTTTATTTCAATAAGGCTTTACTGTCAAACAATAGGTGCGTTTAATTATTTGTTTCGGTGCATTTGGAGCTGTCAGTGCATTTCAGATGTCTACTTGAAACACAAAAAGCATGCTTTTTCTACTCAAAGTCAAATTAGGGATTCATTTATGTAGTAGGTACTATGTTTGAAAAAAGATCGTACTCTATACGCTGTGTAAATAGAATTCAAAATAACAACTGACAACTCTGAGTTCATAGAACAAAATAACCAAACGCAGCCTCTACGAAGGTAGGTGCCTATATTCGAATATACAAAGCCTCCGTATATTCGTTTACCATGGTTCTTTAATAATAAACCACTGTAAACGTGGTAACTAAGAAAAATCATGCGTTCTTGGTTTAAAATTTAATGAAAAATATAGTCAATTATATTCAAATTTATAAGTATCATTATAAATATAAATAATTTAGTATAGTTTATGTAAGACAAATGATAACTTATATTTTTATTGAAAATTGATGTATCTAGTTCTTCAAAAACTACAAGTACAAATGTGCAATTTTTTCGCACAACAGAATAAGGAATTTTCGATATTGGTATCCCTAGGTATTCATTTTTTAGTAAACACCCACAGAAAGTCAAATATACCTAATTTTCGACAAAAAGTGAAAGATTTACAAATTCCAATTTAATAATATTACATTCTCCTCAACATGCTGATTCCAAATTTTGAAACCGCAAGTCGATATCTCTTTTCTTCCCCAAGATATTTGTGTTCAAAGTTAATTCCCAAAAATACCCATGTTTGGGCAGTAACCCAAAAATAAATCGAGTTACCTTATATACTCAGAAATGTCACTCTATGGACAACATTATATAAGTATTTCAGTTTTCAAAATTATTGAACAACCGGCTAAATTTATAATAAATAAAATTATGGAAATTCCTGAAAATGGCCAAAATTTTCAAGAGCGCAGGAAGTGCCCGTGCTCGTTGGAGCAAAAATTAAGTTTATTTACGTGACATTATTTTTTATACAAAGTTTAAAAAATAAATAATTGATAAACAAAAGAAATACAGAAATTTTATCATTCTGATAAGTTTTGTATTTTACACGTACCTATACGTAAATATATTTCCCTTAAATAATTTAATCAACAAAAATACCTGAAATATTCAATAAAACAATTACTTTTTGAAAATACAGCAATAATAAAATTGATTTATACATAACTGTTTACAAATATTTTATGCATTAAGAATGCAATGAATCATCATTTGTCAAGGCTGTAAATTTTAATACCTGTTGTAAGAAAAATATCTTTTTGACCCACAAATTTATACAGTACTTTGAATTTCACAATTGCCGATACGAATGTTCTACTCCACATATTTTGAGCTTCTACAAGATAAGCAATGGTTATTTATAGACCAATGGCTTAGAAATGTATTTAGTGTATTTCAGTGATTATCACACTCAAGTTATTTTAGCTGGGAACAGAAAACATAAATGATACAACATTTCATACTATATTTTATGTAAATTCAAATGACGTCGTTTTAAATCAGCTGATACACGAATACCATAGGACTGGTTAAACTTTCCTCAAAAAAAAAAACATTAAAAGCCTATTAGAATAATCATTGAAGTTTACAATATCAAAGTCTATAAATTTTTAGCCAATGTATTATTAATTGAAAATTAATTTTAATGATCATTTATTCTTACAAAATCATCAGGGTAAGATCTTATAGATTCATATAAATATAAATTCTCGTACATATAAATACATTCGTTTAAACATTCAGTACATCGTACAAAAATAGGCAATTTATGATTTTTGTAAAAAAGAATTTTTTAAACCACTGTATTTATGTGTACATGAATCTATGTTTTTGAAGTAAGATTTTACTCTGATGAAGGTATATAAATCACTTCAGTTATACCAGTATACATATTCGATGTACATTTCTCCGTTCATATAGAAAATAGAAATCGACCACTTCGCAATTTTGTTTTTTTTTTCAATCTAGACCTCAGATTAAAATAAAACTTTTGCTGTTTGAAACATCATTTAATACGCTTTAACATGAGCCTAGATTAATTAGAATAATTATTTTCGTGTTCCCAAACGAAAAGTTCAAAAATGAAAATGCATGAAACACATTGAAAAACGAATTATGTGCAAATTAATGCAGACAACCATATCTGTCAAAACAATCTTACACTCGTGACAGCAACCACGTAAATATGCACTGTTTTTTATTTCGATTTCTGCACTTGCCCAATGCGCAGGTGTAGAATGAAACTTGAATGAAAAATAGTATTCACACGGTTTATATTACAACTACAAATTGAATTTCTATGTTTGAATGGTGCTCTATAATTATTAACTACCTATTACGATTTCATGATAACTGCTGTTATTGCAGAATTCTAGACCCACTACACCCAAAAGAAAGCCCTGAAATATATTTACAATATTAAATGTGATTCCCTTTGAAAAACAATCACTCTCCAGTATTAGTAGGCTCTGAGTATGTGTAAACAACTGAGGGTAATAATAGTGATATATCCATGAGGGGTAAGGGATGAGTTGCATTTAGTACCACACTGTAACATTACACTATGCAACAAAGGGCAACGACCTCGAGCGAGACTCACTTCGATCCCAATTGAATCATTTAACTTTTTTTGGACTTATCAATAGGGACAACTGACACTGATTACAATATCAAAGAAAACTACGGATACCAAATGTAAAATACAACTTTTAAATTTTAGATTATGTATTAGGGCCGTCTTATGATTTTAACAGGTTCAAGTTTTATTGTTCTATTGTCTATTTTTAAACTACATTCTGCTTTTAAACGAAGAAACGGAAATTTTTAACAAGTTAATATTATATATACAGTCATAAAAAAAGTCTCCGTACGACAATAGTTTCAATCTATTTTAGGAAAAATAGCAGCATGAAAACCAAAATATTTAATTATCTTTTAATTCAAAATGAAAAGCTTTATGTTACTTTATTATAAATTAAAATAATAGCAGAATATAAAGCCATAAGTGACCAAAAATTGTGTAGATTCAATCACTCATCTCTTAGATACTGGTGGAAAAACCAAAGGAAACCCATCCAAATATTATATTTCTTTATGAAACATAAATAAATGGTTAATTATTTAAATGTTTTGGTTCACTGAAAGAAATTTTTACTTTATTTTCAAAATAGTATGTTTTCATTTCTAAAATCTGCAAAAATGAAAAGTTTTGCTATAGTTTTAAAAAAATTGCAGGTAAAATTAAAAACTTTCGGGAACATGTACTTTTGAAAAAAGATTTTAATTCAAAAAATTGGATAATTTCAAATTAAAATCTTTTTGCAATCATTTCTAATGTAAGTGATATTCACTTATAAATTTATTCTTTTAAAATGAAAGTTTAATTTCAATTTGATTGTACACGTACTTAAAATAAATAATATTTTCATTAGTTTGAAAGTCATATACAATTATTTTAAAATATTTTACGTCGCTGTTTTTATTTTAATTATTTTACTTTTGATTCAAAAAATCAATATTTTGAATTAAAAATTACGGCATTTGAAACCAATAAAAAATATTACATTTAAAAGCATTATTTTTGGTGTCAAAACATTTTACTTTTGTGATAACATTTTTAATTTCAAATCAATATAAAATAATTAATGATATAATACATTTAATTTAACAGTAATTACTTTCGTTTGAAAGATCAAAAACAGAAGTAATTTCAAAACAAATAAAAATTTTGTTGGATCAAAGTTGAATGCAAAATATTTTGATTTTACCTGCATTTTTTTCATAATTAAAGCAAAATTTTTTTCAGTGTTATCGTACGGAGACTTTTTTGTCATGAAATTATGAATACTTTCAATGTTTACCCCATAAGATAAATAAAATAACTATATTATTTGTTTATTTTTTATTATTAATAACGTAATATAATGCCTTTCATTTTGGATTAAAAAAATTAAATATATTGGGTATTAGACTGCTCTTTTTCCTTAAATAGATAAAAACTATTGTTGTAGACACTTTTTTGTATGACTGTACGTGTCGTAAAATGAATAAAATTGATTAGAATTTGTTAATTTAAATAAATTTAATATGGAAGTAAATTGATTATGTATAAAAATGTATAAAAATATAATTAATAATAATAACAATAATAATAATAGTAATAATAAAACAATACTAATGACAATAGTAATAATAACAATAATTTTGTTTAAAAAACCGACGTATTTTTTTGTATTAATTATACATTATAAATTAAATTTGATATTCAATACACAGAAAAAAAAGAATTGAAATTTTGTCTAATTACATTTAGATATTTTATTATGCAATATGTCTAATAATTTAGTATAATACACAAATCTTACTTTAGCATTTTAACTAATCCGAAATGGATAATAAATATTTTGTAAAAAATTGTTAATTTAAATATGCAAATGGTTACTTTAATTACTGATTTGTTTAATTTTACTATATTTTGGGTTCATTATTTTTGTTTTACAATTTTCGGTAATTTATCTAATGAATTCGGTAATTAAATAGAAAATTTAAATACATATTTAGTTAATTTCTTTTTTATATTTAGTTCAAATACTTATCTAATTTTGTATTTAATTTACTATAATTTGTTATTATAAATTTTAAAAAATTAACTAAATCAACTTAGATATTATTTTAATGAAACATAGTAGGCTGAAAAATAAGGAATTTATTTAGTTAATTTAACTACAATTTAGATGGTTTTTTTTCTGTGTACATACATTTTTTTTGCATAGTGTGTTTATCTACCACTTTTTCGGACTTAAGTTGAGTTCAGAAACAAATAATTTCAATTTCCAATTTGAACTTGTACTTCGTAATTTTTACTTTAAATTTGATGCATTCACAACATGTAATTTCAATTAGTCGCAAGCGCAAACTATCAGATTCCGCGTGCGTATATTGTGTTTTTTGACACTTCTGTACTCATTTGATAACATTCAGACTTTTGGCAGAAGATAATTGAAGCTGAACAGCTTTTTTGCTATTTATTTCTAAAGTTTCAAAATAACCTACAAGATTAACAAAATAATGACAGCTGAGCTTGACATCTGACGTTCAGCAACACTATGCGCATGCGTTACTTCAAACTGGATTGAAAAGTCTGGTCCTTGCAAGGTTGGAATTGGAAATTAAAATTGGAAAGTGTAATTATGTTGTTACAAGTTTTCACGCGAAATAGAAATTCAAATTGGAAATTGAAATTATTTGGTTGTGAACGCCGCTTTATAAGAAAAAGGGACCAAATCAACCAATCAGCGATACCCTGTCACTTTTTCGCACTAATGCAAAAAAAACGACAGTAATTTACATACAATAATTCATTATTTGCCTATTATTAAATTTAAACATTTTTTTTTCTTTTAAAAAAACCTAGTACATGATACGTTTAAAATCGTTTTTCTATTTCGCGTTAATAATGAAGTCATTACGAAACCCAATTGCGTATTCAAAGAGCCTTCATTTCGATACGCAATTTTTTGTTATAGATGGAATAATTACAGCAGACACGGAATAAAAAGTGAAATTGACCGATGATACATTTGTTTCTATTTGTCAAAAGTTATTATCGATCGATAACTATTATCGATTGAGTTACAGAATAGGGGCGAATATCTTGTACTTGTCATAATACTCGTATTGTATTTATATATTGTTCATAAATAAAATTTAATATTTCAATACATAACACGACGTGGCCCATATTTAGCACGTACTAGTACCATATTCTGGTGAAAAGTATTATCCTGGAGCCAACTCGACGTTCACAACGTGAATCACGTTCTCCGGTGCGATTCAGTCCAATAGACCCTAATTCGTCTATTAGAACTTCGAAGTACTCCAAAGAATAATAACAAATCTCCAGCGGAATTACTTTTTGTTTTTCGTACTCCAATTCGTTCGATGTTTCAGATATAGCAGTTCAGCCATTAATTCAAAACGACAAATCTACAACGGCCCGAAAACAAAGAAGGTAGGTAAGATAGGTAAACCTCTTGAAAGGTTTGGATTCAAGATTCCATCATTAAAGAGTGGAATGATACCAGCATCATTCTTGACTACGTCGAACCTATTCGCTATACTTCATTTTACGTAAGAAAATAGTAGATTACTCTTAAGAGCCGACCGTTTTTACATGCATTGAATAAATAATTTAAATTTGTGAAACCAAGCTTTGTCAATAATAAATATATTTATCAGTAAAAATGTCAAAATCTAAAATTGCAACAAAATATGGTTAAACATCACTTAATTCTGTAGATTTTATTTGACAAATGACAGGCGATATTTGTTTCGTTTCTGTGAAATAGGTTTATATTCTGACCAATCAAAAGGGTAGAATTTATATATCCCTAACTAAATCAACGCTATGCTTACGTGAAATAAAGTATAATAACAAAATCTAAAACTTCAACACGTTTTATTTGCGTATAATCTATGTACTTCATTAGCACGCAGAAATCCAGAAATAATTAATTTCCACAATTTCCCGAAAACAAGAACCTAAATTCTATAAAAAAATTTATTAGAGAAATTTGTCAATTTGAAATAGTTGGTAGACGAAAGTTATGCATTCATTTTTTAAAAATGGGAAAGGAACGGAGTAAAAATAATGCTTGCTCCTTGCATTTTGTAAAGCAAGATTATATTTTGCCGGTTATAACTACAAGATAATAATTACTTAGTGTCTTTATTAAAATACTTCGTAATGAAATCTAAACTTGTAGACCTGCCTGCACAAAGATGACAATAAAATAATAATACTTATCTCTCCATTAATCTACCAAAGACTGTAATAATGCAGTACTATGTAGATTCAAGAAAACAAACACTCGAATCATGTAAATTCAAAATTCGAGAGAATGCTGAACATAATTTTTATATGAACCGGACTAGTTCGCAAAATTCAAAATGTTATTCATACTACAAACATTATTTTTATTTAATATTAACTGTAATATTAATATTACTTTCTATTTCAAACGCCGCAGTGTATAAGAATACAGTTGCGGGAAACGAAGCATCTACCTTAAACCGACCATATTGTTACGTCACGCGCTAAGCTCCTCCTCTTCTTCACTCGCGAATAGTGCGGGACACGAATATTGACCTGAGGGGTAAGGGAAAGAAATGCTTATATCGTGATATTCCATAGACGGCGTGTCAAATAATAATTATTACAGTAACTTTGTACTTCTAACTCATTTGTGCACGGTTATGATCCGAGTGTAAACAAGACAGGAACTGATACGAACAACAATTGTGTACCAATTGCACAGATCAACTGCTAATATAAGGCTGCGTAGCTTTAAAACTTATTTGGGCAACTGTTATACAAATGTTATATTTGGTACGCGCGAAGTAAATTAATTGTATTTCGTGTGGATTTAAAGGGAGGGCATATTAGACAGTGATTTGTGCTAACATATTTCCTATAGTTCTTCTTTCGTGTCCTGCACTATAACTACCTCATCACAAGTGATAGGACCAGGAGGACATAGATACGCAACCGCCGTCATATCCGTTCGAAAGTTTCACAAATGAGCCTGCCGCATATTTGCCAGCTAAAGAAGGGCCTGATGATAATTACTTAGCAACAAGAAATGACTTGGCAATTGATGGTAATATGTTGTACTTGTCAAAAATATTGTATTTATATATTGTTCATAAATAAAACCTAATATTTCAAACTGATACCGTCGTTAGGTTACCTATAGTAGCTAAGTTCAAACTTATAATTTTACAATTTAATGTAATTAGAAATAATTGTGTTGTACGAGGGGCCGTTTTTAAATTCCCGGTCTAGGATTGCAAAGAAAATATTAAAACAGCAACAAAAATTTATGTTTCAGTTTTTGGCCTTTTGTTCTTGGATACAAGTATTACATGGTTTCATTAAAATTTTTAATCCATGAAAAAAATTAAGCCAAGCCCCTATTTGTAAGCATCACAGACTAAGCGAGTTTTAAAAGTGAAGGTGTACGAGTAGAGTGGAAACGGAAGTGGAAGGGAACCCCGAGAAAAGCAGACAATGCTTCTTCCCTTCCAAATCAATTAAATGAAATCAATTGTTGTTAAATATTCCCGTACATCTGTATTTACCTCGGTATTTACTTTCCGTAGTATTTTCATCAGTCATTTTTAGTTCCGATATCGTTCCGTGTCAGATTATAAATAGTTGCAAAGAAATTAAAAAAAAAAAAAATCTAGATTCTGGATAAATAGGTTTTCTCTGTATTACAAAATGAATAAGATACTAGAAAATTAATATCGTAGCAATTTTGTGTGTGTTTATTTGTAATACAAGCAAAAATGCATTTCTGTTGCAGTTAACGTGTCATCAGAATTGATAATAGCTGCATTTATACAAGCTACTTTATACTTAAAAGCACATAGTATCAGCAAATATTTGTCCACGTGCATATTAATCAGTTGTGCATTATATTGTAACATTGTTGTACAATGACAACATTGAAAATTTTTATATAAATTTATATAATGGTAGAAAATAGAGTTGTGGGTCATTTGTTAACACTGTAAATTTGCATTAAGTACAATAATTACTTTCAAATATAACCACTAATGTTAACATTGTACAAATAAATTTGTAAATTGTGAACGAAATGTTAATTAATTTAATGCAAGCTATTGCCACAATTATCTGCAGGTAGACTGTAGCAAGATAACTTGCATTGTCAAAAATATATTGTATTTTTATATTTGGTGAATGTAGGTTTAATTTAAATATTGTTTAATAATCAAAGGATCACCATCAATTATAAGTACAGAATGTTTGAAAGGGTACCATATTAATAACTCTGATACTAGTTGCTCTAAAATTTTGAAAGATAAGAAAGTGTTTTATCTTTATTGTTTTACCTACCTATATTAACATTTTTTATTTATTTTTTTATAAAATATTATATACAAGGCAAATATATAGGAAAAAAGGTATACTTGCTAAAACTTGACAACCGCAGTATTTTTTGAGATACCTATTGCAATTTTTAGAAAAAAATCCAGTATTCGAAAAATTTAAGAAACAATCTAGTTCATACATATTCCTTCAATCCATTAAAAGACATCTAAAATGTTGCTTTCAAGTTTAAGGAGGACATTTCGAACATTTAATGTAATTTTAACAGTAACAAACAGTAATGGGTATATTAGGATTTTTTTCTTGTATTCCTTCGAATGATACATTCGGTTCCCTATTTTTCGAACACCTGTATCTATTTATATAAATTATAAAATATGAGAAAAACAACATATATATTTTTAATTAGTTATAGGTGGGCTAATGCATAACGAAAATGCTATATAGTTTCTATCTTACGTTTTATTCAACAACATTGCTTTGCATTTTTAGATAAAGCCCGAATATTGGTACGAAGAGAAAGCATAAAACATAAATTACATGTACAAGCAATAGCACTCCCAACTTCCTACTGCGAAAATATAAAAGTATACATAATATTATCTTGGCCTTTGTTTCTCTCCAATTTTAATCTTGACAGTTTTCGGATTACTCCCCTATTTTTTCACTTCTAAAAATTTTGTTGTCGAATTTCGAATCTGAGATTTATTTTCAGATTTCAATGTAACGTTTTTCACAAAAATAATGTCTCAATATCTCATTGTGTAGTTCATTAATTTAATAAATAAAGAAGAAGAAATCGTGAATATTATATCATATTAATAAAAAAATAAATATTACTGAATGCTTGTGATTGGAATATACAGTTGCGTGAAAAAGTTTTGAACCACATATTTTATTTCTTTTAAAAGAATATTTATATTTGCAATACATTTACACAGTGCACAACAGTTAGGGATGTGAATACCTTGTACTTGCGGTATAGTTAACATATTTTAAAATTTATGTTTACTGTATTTTATACGCTCAAACGAAATTGATCATGTTTATAAATATTGCGCAACATTGTAGATGCCAGTTCATGTACGTTATTTTATTAAAAAATTTCATCAGATTCCAAAATTTAATTAAATTTAGACTATTGTCTATTAACATGGTAAAACACACCCACCTTCTATTAATGGAATCCGTAATAAAACTTTTTCGACAAGGAAATGGTTCTCGCAAGATAGCTTGGCTTGCTAAAAATGGATAAGATGTACAGTAAATAAAATTATTACCAAATATAAATAGCCAAAATCATCAGTTGGCAAGCAAAGATACGATAGACCCCGTAAACAAAAAAAGCGAAGAGATAAAATAATATTAAAAAAAATAATTAATAATTATAGCAGATCCAAGAAAACTATTGTGGATATTTCAAAAGAAATTTCGAATAGGAAACCTTGCTAATGTCAGCCGAAGTACAGTGTCTCGAAGTCCTTAAGATGAAGAAAGTATTGGACAGAAAGAAAAAAGGGAGACTAAATGTTGCAAAACCTATCAACATTGGAATGAAGTCGACTAGTGAAAAGTGTTATTTTCAAATGAATCAAAATTACATTTTTCTGGAAATGATGGTACCACGTATTTTCGGTGACCAACAAATGCAAGATACAACTCTATTTTATCGGTTTCAAAAGTAAAGTCCCCTGAGTTTAGGACACTATAACTTCTACAAAATTAAACTAAAAAAATCGCGGTTTGCACAATATTATTTCTATTTTACACGAAGAAATTTTTTTTATTTGGTTTTACCATTTACAGTATGAAATGTAAAAAATGAAACCCATTTTTATTGAAATTTTGAGATACACTAACTTCAAACTAATGTAATTCATAATAATAATAACAATAATAATAATAATAATAATAATAATAATAATAATAATAATAATAGAACAGCTCTGCAGACCTTATAAGCCTATGGCTTTTTTACATATTTCTTTCCATTCTAACCTATTTAGAGTCTTTATTTCCCAGTCTTTTATATTGAGTCTATTTAAGTCTTTAAATACGGAGTCACACCACTTTCTCTTAGGACGTCCTATTCTCTTCTTTATTCCTGACCTTCCTTTGAAAACCTTCTTCACTATTCTGTCCTCTGATAGCCGCATTATATGCGCCAACCATCTTAGTCTTTTAGCTTTAATTAAAGCGGTTATTGCACTGTCACCATATAAACGCATCACTTCCGCATTTGTCCGTCATCTCACCAACATTTCTTCTTTTTTTCCACCGAATATTTTCCTTAACGTTTTTCTTTCCCACACCTCCAATTTTAAAATGTCACTTTGTTTTAATGCCCACAATTCACACCCATACATTACAAGATTTTAGCAACCCATGTAGCATCCCAACACATTTACTTCCTTTAGTTAGCCTAGTGCTACTTTCCACACTCTCTTCACAATTGTTGGTTACAGTCACTCCCAAATAAATGAAGCACTTAACCTCTTCAAACTTAAAAATCCTCCCATTTTCATTTTTCAATACTAAAATTGCTAAGTCCCTTTGTTGTACTTTGTCTATTCTCATATACTTTGTCTTGTTTTCATTTATTTTTAATCCCACTTCTTCCGCTGTTCTTTCTAATCTCTTAACCACCTCCTGTAGTTCTTGCCTTGACCTTATTAATATCGCTATATCGTCCGCGTAGGCTAATATTTGATGTTTCTTCCTGTATAAGTTTCCTGAGCTATAAATCTTTGCTTTCCTTATGACCCATTCCAGAACCACATTGAAAAGTATTGGCGACAATGGGTCTCCTTGTCGTAATCCTTTTCGAACTCGGAAGCTTTCGGATGTTACACCGTCCACTTTTACTTTACACTTATTGTCTTTTTGTGTTAATTCTATGAGTCGTACTAGTTTCTCAGGTATCTGGAGTTCTCTTAGTATTTCGTACAGTTTTTTCATCTTTATAGAATCATAAGCCGGTTTGAAACCCACAAACAGTATCCTTAGAGGTAGATCATGTTCATAGCAGTCGAGAGTTATTTGCTTTAGTGTAAATATTTGATCCATGGTCGATCTATTTTTCCTAAACCCTGCTTGATATTCTCCCAGCAGATCCTCCACTCTTTCTTGTATTTTGTTTCTAATGCTTTTTTTGATACCCAGATTTTTTTTTCGTACGTCTTGATAGATGTTTCTTATGGCTTTGTCCTTATAGTTCTCTTCTATTTGCGCTATTTTTTTTTCATCTCTTCTCTCTTTCTTCTTCTGCAAATCCTCTTATATTCGTTTCTTTCCTCTGTGTGTCTTTTTTTATTTTCTTCACTTTCTTTTTGTAGAGCAATCAATCTGGCATGATTTTTCCTAATCATTGCTTCTCTGCATTCATCATTATACCAACATTTGTCTTTTTTCTGCTTCGGCCACTTTAGTAATTCCTCTGAAATCGTAGTTACTGTTCTTTCCATTTTTTCCCAGTTTTTATTTATATATGCAAAGTTATTTCTATTTTTTAACTTTTCGTTCATCTCTTGATTAAATCTGACTTTTACTTTCTCGTTTTGTAATAAATGCCCATGATATTTTTGCATTCCCTTCTTTTTATTCCTTTTGTTTACAAAAATCTTCTGTTTTAACTTCACTATAACTAGGAAGTGGTCTGTATTTCCCCCTGCTCCTCTTCTACTTTTAACGTTTGTAATTACTCTTGTGTGTTTCCTTTCTATCATCAAATGGTCAATTTGATTAGTGTACTCTCCATTTGGTGATTTCCACGTGCCCTTGTAAATTTCCTTTCTCTGAAAGGCTGTGCTGCTTATTTTCATACTCATTTCTAGTGCTAATTCAATCATCCTTAGCCCATTTTCATTTGTCACTTCATGTTTGCTATGTCCTCCTGAAATTTCTTTAAAACATTCTTCTTTTCCAATTTTTGCGTTCGTCTCCAATTATTATTTTGATGTCATATTTAGGTATGTCATTGTAAACTTGTGTTAGTTCATCATAGAATGCACCTTTCATCTCATCTGGTTTTTTATTTGATGGTGCATGTGCATTTATTATATTAATTTTCCTCCCTTTTTCAATTATTCTAATTTTGCATATTTTGTCCGAAATTGGTGAAAATTCAAAGACCGAATCTTTTATTTTCTTGCTAACCATAAAACCCGCCCCAAAATAACCCGTTACATGTCCACTATTAAATATTATATAATCTTCCGTTTCAAAAATATTATTATTCTTTTGTTTTGTCTCTTGTATCGCTGCAATATTTACCCCATATTTTTTAAAAACTTCTTCTAAATTCCTACAAGTTCCTGGCGTATTTGTTCCCCGTACGTTCCATGTTGCTAAAACTAATTGTATTTCCTTGCCTGTAGACCTATTCGTGTGCCGTCTCCGTAGCCTAGTTATAATTCCTTTGTTTTCTGTACCGGTGTTTGTCATTAGTTTTTTGGACGGCTATCGTCATCTGAGGTTTGCTTTGCATTTGCATCTACTTCAACTAGATCTTCTATTTGTTTGTTCCATATATATTGCTTGTTGCCTACTTGTATTTTATTGTAGTAGATTTTTGGGTTTCTGTTATTTTTTCTTTCCTCTTCTGCCTTTTTTCTAAATACATAGTGCATTTTTCTCTCTTCCTTTGTCCAATCATTGTCTATAAATATTCTCTTGTTTCCCAATTTGTTTTTGTTTTTCATTACCTTTATTTTATCATCATGATCTTCTAGTTCTGGTGGTGCATTCTTCCTTTTTAATTCTATGGCTGATTTGATTGCATATTTGACTTGTAAATCTCTTTCTAGTAGTTCTATTACCATGTCTTTTGTCCTTTTTCCTTCCGTGTTCAATCCTTTATTAATGACAATGTTATTCGCTCTGCTTTTTTGATCTTGTTCCTCTAATTTTTCTCTCAAAGTCCCTATTTCTTTTTTCAATTCTTCCTTTTCTTTTGTCCATTCTTCTTCTTTCCTTTTGTAGTCTTCATTTAATTTCTCTATTGATAGCAAATTATTTTTTATTTCGTTTTTCAGAACTTCATGATTATTATTCATTTCTTCTCTCATTCCATTCATTGTTTGTGATATATCTAACATTAACTTTCTCAGTTCTTCCATATCTTTTATACCTTCACTCCCTGCTTGTTTCACTGGTGTGATGATCTTTGTAATATTTTACTTCTTTTAAATATTGGTTCTTCCTTTGTTTCTTTATCCGTTTAATTTTCCTGCCTTTTTCTTTTCTCTGTGGAATTACTACGGATTCTATATTCAGTATTCATGTGACTCCCTTTTTTCACTTAGTTCACGTTGTCAAGGCCTTCCAAAATTTTAGAAGTTTTAATAATTTTATACTCCTACCTACAGCGCTACGGCTCACTGCTTTTTTAAATTTTTATATATGTACCACTAAACTCTTTATTCTATACTTACACTTTTAATTTAAAACACACTTTACTTAAACATACCCAGGACCGTACCCTCAATGGACCGTACCCTATTTAATTGATATATCGTCAAATGTATGCTTTTCAAAATTTAATATATGTAAATACGCACCTTTATCTACAATTTGAGGTACAAAGGACGTATTATAATTAATGACATTTGTTATAAATAAAGAAAAACTAAACATCAGCTAACTTTACATACAGAAAAAATATCAAAAAAAAAATTAATATGTGTATGTTCAGATTGCATGATTATTGAAATGAAACAAAAGTGTAAAAATAATTACATATAGCAACTCAATAACGTGCAATTAATTGTTAAAACCGAGAAAGTCGCAACTTTTTCAGTTTTACTGTTCATCACCCCCTCGGGGCTGAGAGAGGATACCGGATTACGAACTTGTATGTTCATTTATTATTGCCGTGAGTCAAATATGTTCGATCCCAAAGTGTATAAAGCGGAGATTTACCTACTATTAAAATTATTGCACGTTTGTTCCCGAATTATAATATTTAATATTTGTAACTTCAAGATTGTCGAATGTTTAATTACATTTATGAAAAAAAAAAATACATCTCTATTTGTTACTTTATCCTTCTTTTTAATCATTTATTTTTATTTTATAATAAATAAGCAATTTTTTCATTTATTATTTTTACATATATGTATATAGCGATAGAGTGAATATTTAAAATATAACAAAAAAATTATTTCTCTTATAAAGCCGAAATACAAGTTTGCCGCTTTCCTGAGTCCTAGCTCAGCCGAAGACAGAAAATTGTTGAAATTGTAATGTTTATATTCTGGCATTATATCATTTGTTTTTTATTTATTACCTTCCGTCACCTTTAGGTAAGGAAGGTATTGTCTTTGGTCAAAAAATTCGGTGGTGAGTTTTTAATGAATAAGCACGTTTTAGGGTCCCTACAATACGAATTTGCTATTTTTAAGATGATGTCTGTATGTATGTATGTGTGTGTGTGTGTGTGTGTGTGTGTGTGTGTGTGTGTGTGTGTGTGTGTGTCCGTGTGTGACAAATTTTTCTCCGACGATAACTCCAATACTATAATTCTAAAAATTATAATTCTTTCGTATTCCTCTTCTGTACATTCATATGAAGAGTTGATTAGATTTTGGTTATAATTGATCCACCGGAAGTACCCTTATTTGAAATTTTTAACAGTTTTTCTTAAAAAAACGCAGTTAAATATTATTTTTTGACATTTTATTATATTTATTAAAGAAAATACTCTTCTCTATATGGTTTGATTATTCATTTTCCTTCATATTCAATAGATATAGAGTTAAAGCATTATAAAGAAATTAATTTTCAAAAATTAGTCAGCTTTGCTATTTATCATGGAAACAGCTGATACATTCAAAATTCTGATTGACAGATGTGTGTTGCAAGTGCAAAACCAAATATGGAAACTATGGGATGAAAAATTAGTATTTCATAGTGGTCCTCTCAAGTGACATGCAGTGAAAGGCTAAAAAGAAGATGGAAGGACTGTATCGCAGAAGACTTGAGAAAGGAAGGACTGCATGAAGAAGATGCGTTGGACAGGAATGAGTGGAAGAGAAGAGGAAACAGCGACCCCTAAAAATAGGAGAAAGCTGAAGCAGAAAGTAAAATATGTCAAGTGCATTTTACTTAGTGTATGTTTATGTCATAATTTTATTGGATTTATAGAACCTTTTCAAATGAACTTTTGGTATGAAATTTGTAAAAAATAGTATGTGTTCGTGTTCGATTTTACATGATATTATATAGAAACTATTCCACGGTCCTTTTAGTATGGGATTTGTGCAAAATACATCGAATTGATGGAAGGTCTTGTGCTGGTCACAACAAATTTATTTTTTTTTATAAATACGCTTAAAATATTTATTACTAACAGAATATCGAAACAAAATTTCTTAAAAAATAATATTAATGGAGATACTCTTCTGTCACTTTTTATTTAATTCATAGAAAACAACAAATTAGACATACTTCAAATTATAGTTTTTTAAAAATTTAAAGTCCAGTCTACATTCTATCAGAAGCATGATTTTTACCTTCCGTCAAAAGGAAGGTATTGTCTTTGGTCAAAAAATTCGGTGGTGAGTTTTTAATGAATAAACACGTTTTAAGATCCCTAGAATACGATTTTACTAATTTTACATTGATGTCTGTATGTGTGTGTCTGTGTGTGTGTGACAAATTTTTCTCCGACGGTAACTCCAAAACTACAATTCTAAAAATTATGATTCTTTCGTATTCCTTTTCTTTACAACCATATGAAGAGCTGATTAGATTTTGGTTATAATTGGTCAACCGGAAGTACCCTTATTTGAAGTTCTTAACAGTTTTTCTGGAAACAACGCAGTTAAATGTCATTTTTCGATATTTAATGATCATTAATATGAAAGAAAATCTTATTCTCTATACGTTTTGATTATACATTTTCCTTCATATTCAATAGATATAGAGTTATAGAGAGCTTAAGAGAGGTTAACTTTCAAAAATTAGTCAGCTTTGCAAAAATTAGAATCAGAAAGTAACATAAGTGACAGAGTGTCCCTCGCAAGTGACTTGCAGTTTCAATGCCGGGAGTACGAGGAAGGCCAAAGAAAAGATGGAAGGACTGTGTAGCAGAATATTTGAGAGGAAGAACTGTGTGAAGAAGATGCGTTGGATAGGAATGAGGAAGTGTGAAGTGCAATTTACAGAATGTACATTCGTGTTATAATTATATTGGATTTATAGAATCTTTTCAAAGGAACTTGCAATATGGAATTTGTAAAAAATAGTGTGTCCGTGTTACAATTTTACAGAATATATAGAATTTTTTCCAAGGAACTTTTGGTATCGAATTTGTACAAAATACATTGAATTGACGGAAGGTTTTGTGCTGGCCACAACAGATTTTTTTGTTCAATAATTTCTGATTAATTCAGGATAGAATATGTGCTAATGAGGAAAACATGGAAATTTCATGCTCCCAATTTACATTTTATTTATTTCTATAAAACTGTGTTCTGTAAACACATACTGATTTTTTGATATATTACAAAAATATGTTCTATCCTTCGCAAAAATTTTGTTTCATTACATTCTGCTCATTATAATGAAAGTTATTACATTTCAAACCCAGGGGACTTTACTTTTGAAACCGATAATAGGTACCAAATCTCTACAGTTAGGCATGGCAGAGGGATGTGATTTTAGGTTGTGCATGTTCTCATGAAGGTGTAGAGATCCATTAGTCCAGATTAAAAGTGCCATCGATGCTCTAATGTATAGAGATATTTTAACAAAACATATGCTACCTTATGAAAGGAAAAATATACCACGGGGATAGGGTTTTCAATAGGACAACGATTCTAAACATACTTTAAAACTAATAAAGGAGCTTTTAAGTCAAAAAAAGTCCGAATTCTTGACTAGCCATGCCAATCTCCGATTTTAAATCTAATAAAGACTTTATGACAAGGCTTAAAATATGCGTGGGTAAAGAAAAACACTCCAACGAGTGTGAATTATGGAACCATTTGGAAAATGAATAGCAAAATTTACCACAAAACTCTTTTACAAATTTAATCAAATCAATATGCCTCAACGATGAGCTGCAGTGATTGCTTCAAGAAGTATGTCGACGAAGTATTAAATATAAAATACAAAATCGCAATTCGAAAAAAATTGTACCATTTGTTTACTACTTTTAAAGTATGCATATTTCTGGCGTAATACTTTTGAACATCATAAATTATTTTGTTATCACACAAATTTATTTATATAGTTTGTATATGTATGTACTATAATTGTAGAATATATATGCTACACAGCTGTGGCAACATGTATTAATACAAAATAAAAATGCAGGTAAAATTAATAGTAAAATATAAAACATAGAATTCTCTTTTCATACTCTATCGTCATAAACACAAAAGATATTCTATAAAATCGATAATCGATACAAGTTCTTATAGCATCTACTACTGTTTCAATAAAATAATTATAATTACAGCTCTCTACAATTCCCCGTGTATTGATTGTGCACCTCGATATACAACTAACCAGGTAATGCAATATTTATAAACGTTTAAGAAAATACCATCATGTTTACCTACCTCTTTCCACAGTGGGAAGATACAGGGATCGTTCTAAAAATCACATAACGAGATTTTGGAAAATAAATATCTTTTAAGGTTCCTAGAATCCGATTTTACACATTTACACGTCGATGTCTGTGGATGTATGTACGTGTGTGTGAGCATGTGTGTGTGAATCTTGTACTTTACTTTAGAAAATTTTGAAATTCTTTATTTCTATTCTATTCTAATATGGACAGACTCCTCATTAGGTTTAGGTGTCAATCAGATAACCCGAAGTGACACTTTACTTGAAGTTATAAATATTTCTTAGAAAAATATCTTTTTCATTTTTTCGCAATTTATATATCACAGAGCCCATACTTTTGATAATCACAACTCCTATTGGTTACGCAGTTGAGATATTCAAATGTACATAATCTAGCAGATATGACAGATAAATTTTAATGTGAAAAAATTAATCATTTTAAATTAATTATGGTAGAGGTTTAAAAAGAAAATATGTATTAAATAGAAATTTATGAAATATCAAATCAATATAACAATTTTTAAACATTTGTAAAAGACAAAAAACAAACATCACAATCACATAATAAATTAGAATTAATATAACGGTAAATTTATGGAGAACAATATATTTATGAACAATAGCTATATTATTATGCAAAGGAACTTAATACATTTGCCAGTATTGGTGAGTATGTAAATATTTAATAAAATGAATAAAAGTTAATTAACTATTTAAAAAAAATTAAAAAATTCAAAATTTTCTATAACTTGTACACGTAAGTCATAAGTTCAATCTTTAATTACAAAACTGTATTTGCTCTTAACTGTGGTGCTATTTCATTGACAGATTTATTTCAATTTAAAATTTGTATATTTGTAATCACATGTTATTTTATACGAGTAAGTAGCAACCTATTTAGTACATTCCTTAATGTTCTTTTTCTGTTTAATGAATAATTAATTTATAGTACCATGTTTTTACCTCCCGCCATAAGGAAGGTAATGTTTTCGGTCCAAAAATTCGATAGTGAGAATCCAGTGAATAAGTACGAATTAGGGTCCCCACAACACTTTTTTCTATTTTCACAATGGTGTGTGTGAGTGTGTGTGTGTGTGTGTGCGCGCGCGCGTGCGTGTGTGTGTGTGACGATTTTTTCGTCCACGATAACTCTTATATCAAACTTCCAATAATTTCTATTTTCCATATTTAAGCTTTCTGCAGTAACATAAAAAGTTAATTTTTGGTAAAATTGGATAACCTGAAGTGGTACTTTATTTGAAGCCCATAACAGTTTTTAATGAAAAACTATATTAAAATATAACCTAAAACTTTAGTATTTAAGACTTCTATATCAAAATGAACAATATATTAAATTTTGGTTAAAATTGATACTTTACTTGATGCTCTGAACAGATGTTCGTGAAAACTATGTTATGATATAATGCAAAACTTTTCAAATTTAGTACTTACGATACGGCTTCTGTATTAATGAGAACGACATATAAATTTTCTCTACAATTGATAAACTGGAAGTGGTACTTTACTTAAAGCTGCCGACAGATTTTCTTGAAAAAATATATTAAAATATGATCCAAAACTTTTCAAATTATTTAAAACTCATATATAATTTGAAACAACATATTAAATTTTGACTATATATGATAAACCGGAAGTGGCACTTAATTTGGAGCTGTTAACAGATTTTTGAGGAAAAACATAATAAAATATAATCCAAAATTTCGTATTACAGACTTTTCTATTGATTGGAACAACAACTTATATTTTGTTTACAAAACGGTCAACCGGAAGTGATACTTTATTTAAAGCTCATTGCTATTTCAAACATGGCATTGGCGAGAAGTTATGTGCTGGCCACATCAGATTTTTTTGTTGTATTATTAGTAGGTAGCATCCAAGGTTGCATCATTGATTAGCAGCATGCACTATTGAAAGTAAAAAGTAAAAACAAGAAATAATAATAAAAAAACGTAGTTTTTTTAAATTTAAAATTTTTTGACATGATTTTCTCAAGATTATTAAAAAGTAGAAATAGTTCAGTCATTAAGTAGATTTATCCTGCAAAAGATCGGCTATTTTTGGTTTTTTAATATATTTTATATTTAGGGGTC
Source organism: Ophonus ardosiacus (assembly GCA_943142095.1). Taxonomy (NCBI): domain Eukaryota; kingdom Metazoa; phylum Arthropoda; class Insecta; order Coleoptera; family Carabidae; genus Ophonus; species Ophonus ardosiacus. Next base: position 22,552,569 of record OW964829.1, on the reverse strand, counting down.
CTAATAAAAAATGCAAGTTCCCAACCTTGGGGGACTTAGGGTAGCACCGCCAACTTGGGAAAAAAGACGCAAAACAGTGTTTTTTTCTAAATATCTCTGCACCTATTAGCATTAGGGCAAAAATAGTTTGTTTTGAATTTGTTGAGAATAAAATTCCCTACAACTTTCATCTAACACATTTTTTTCTATAATAGATAGCGACGAGCTACAGCGCAACAAACAGCAATTTTTTGAAAATTTCCTTAATGCTTTATATAGAATCATATTTTATTTATTATTATTCATTAATTATTATTATTATTATTTAACTACTATACATATGTATTAATAAGTAAAATCATAAATTTCCTGGACTATAAAACGTGTTTAGAATGAAAATACAATAAACAATATATATAGTAGTTAAACAATAAGTTGTGAAAGGCAGTGAATACGGTTGTGGCGAACGTGCGGCGATAGTCAAATTCGTTTAAACGATAGATATCACGCTTTAATTCGCGAACCATATGAAATAAATAAACTCTAGTGAAACAAGGTAGTGTTGTGAGTAAAGAAAGTGAAGTGAGAAGTGTCTAGAAGCTCTAAATTTAGAGTAAAAAAGTGTATACAGTGGTGAGACAATAGCCAAGGACGCGGTAAGCAAGAGTAGAGTAGTGGCGGATAAGCTAGAACCTGCATACCAAGATAAAAATTTTAGTCAGGCCCGTACTCAGGAAAGTTGTGCAAATATGTCATCGGATAGAGATGATTACACGTCGGATGACAGTAAAAGAAAGAGAGAAAGTATAGATGGACAAGATATAACAAAACGAAGTAAAAAGACTATGAGAACACCGGACAAAAGTAACAAAGAAGGAAGTGATAAAATAGAATTAAGAGATTTAATGAAAATTATATTACAAATAAAGAACGATACAAAAGAGATAAAACAGGATCAGAAAGAATATAAAGAAGAACTACTACGAATGAAACAGATAAATGAACAGCTGAAGGAAGAAAACATAGAGATCAAAAAAGAATTGAACGACATGAAAGAGAGAATCGAGAGATTAGAGAAAGAAAAAATCAAAAATAATTTCATGATTGTAGGGCTAAGAACAGACTCAATCAGCAGAAAAGACCTAAAAAACACCGTGGAAGACTTCATACACAAGAAAACTGGAGTTAATGTGCAAGTGAAGGAAGCAATAAAGATAGGAGAGAAGACATGTAAGGTACAAATGGAAAATTTTCAAGATAAACAAAAAGTAATGGCGAATAAAAAGAACCTAAGAACCTTAAAGGACAAAATCTTCATAAACAACGAACTAACAAGAAACGAGCGCGAAATACAAAAGGAAATAAAAATGTTAGCAGAGAAAAATAAAAAGGCAGGAGATATATTGAAGATAGGCTATCAGAAAATAACAATAAATGGAAAGGAATGGAAATGGGACAAAACAGAAAAGAAGCTGATAGAGGTCAAAGAAGAAGGAGGTACTGCGTCAAAAAACTAAGGGAAAAACGAGGAAAATTGCAACAAAAAGGAAAGACGTCGCAAGCACAGGAAAAGGATACGATAAGGAACAACAAAACACATATAATTAAGTACGGGATGGGCAAAATAAAAAATAGAGTAAATAAACCAGGGAAAATAATAAAATTTGGAACATGGAATGTAAAAAGTTTAACAGGAAAAGAATATGAATTAACAGAAGAACTGGCAAAAATGAATATGGATTACGTGGGTATAACAGAAACAAAGAGGAAAGGCAAAGGAATCACAAAGACACAAAATGGATATTGGATGTACTGGGTAGGAATATCGGAAAAAGAAAACGCCAAGGCAGGGGTGGCAATTTTAATTAAAGAGGATAAGATGAAATATGTTTCGAAAGAAAACCTATTGAATGAAAGATTACTATCAATAAATGTTAAGGAAGGAGACGAAAACGAAGAATACACGCTAATTGTGGGCTATGGACCGAACGAGGACGCAAGAAAAGAAGAAAAAGATAACTTCTTTAAAGAACTACAAGAAATAGTAGACAGAAGTGAAAAGAGAGTAATAATAATGGGAGACCTTAACGGGAGGGTAGGAAATAAGAATGATGGAATAGAGTGGTGCTTAGGAAGGAATGGAGAGAATGTGACGAATACAAACGGGAAAAGAATAATAGAGTTTTGCCTAGAGAATGAGTTCAAAATCGGAAATACACACTTCAAGCACAAAGAAATACATAAAATAACAAGACAAGTTATAAGCAGAAATGAAAAATCGATTATAGATTATTTCCTAATTAACAAAGACAGCTGGAATAGAGTAAAAGACATAAAAGTAAAAAGAGGACCAGAGATTGGAAGCGACCATTTCCTTGTAACAATGATACTAAAGCAAGAAGTAATCACAAAAAACGAAACCAAAAGAAAGATAGTAAATAAGAAAATAAAATGCCATGAACTTAGAAGACAAGAGATAGAAGAAAAATTTCAAAAGAACGTCAACGAAGAGTTTAAGAAAAAAGCAAAAGAAAAAGAAGGAAACATAGAAAAGAAATGGAAGAACTTCAAAAAGACAATACTAGCAGCAGCAGAAAAAAGCTGCGGCACGACTAGAATAGTGAACAGAAACACAAACAAAACTAGATGGTGGTCGGAAAGGGTAAAAGTTACAGTGAAAGAAAAAAAGAACAAGTGGAATAAATATCTACAAACGAAAGAACCTATTGACTATGAAAAATATAAAGAACAAAGGAAAAAAGTAAAAAGAGTAATAAAGGAAGAAAAAGAAAAAGCATGGAGAGAATTTGGTGAAAAATGAAAAACGCATACAATGAAAACCAGAAATTATTTTTTGGAACACTTAAAAATATAAGACAAAAGAAGACAGCAACAATTACGAACATTTAAGATAAGGAAGGAAAGACGATAGCAGAAGAAGACAGAATAATGGACAGATGGAGACAGTATTTCATAGAATTACTAGAGGGAAATGATACTAAAGATGAAGAACAACAAGAAAGCCATCGCACACGAACAAAGGAAACAGACATAACACAAGAAGAAGAAATAAGCTTGAAAGAAATAATAGAAGCAATAAGAAAAACCAAAAGAGGAAAAGCTCCCGGACATGACAAAATAACAGCAGACATGCTGAAAGCACTACCCGAATCAGCACTACAGGAACTTAAAGACATAATGAATGAAGCGCTAAAAGGAATAACACCAGCAGAATGGCAAATAGGTATCATAACACCAATATTTAAAAAAGGAGATAGCAGAGAGTGCCGGAACTATAGAGGAATTACCCTAATAAGCACAGTGGCCAAAATATATGCAAGAATCCTGGAGAGTAGACTAAGAATAGAGCTGGAAGAATCGTTAGAGGAAACTCAATTTGGTTTTAGACCAAATAGAGGAGTAAATGATGCGATATTCATACTAAGACAAATAGGGGAAAAGGCAATAAAAGAAGGGAGAAACGTACATGTGTGCTTCATTGATCTAGAGAAAGCGTTTGATAGAATCAATAGAGAAGACATATGGAAAACGATAAGAAAAAGGGGAATATCAAATACGTTAATAACAGGAATTCAGAGCCTATATTCAAACACTAAGAGCTATGTAAGAGTGAAACAAGAGACCTCCAATACATTTGAAACTACAGCGGAGTAAGGCAAGGATGCATTTTGAGCCCGCTTCTGTTTACGCTAATTCTTGACGAAGGAATAAAAGAGACAAAGAAAGAAGTAAAGAAATACTACATAGGAAATTGGAAATTGAGAAGAGTGGAAATAGCAGAATTATGCTATGCAGATGACATGGTCATCATAGCAGAAGACGAAAAAACCTTAATAAGGAATATAGAAATATATGATAAAGCGCTACAAAAATTAAACATGAAGATCAATAAAGAAAAAACGAAAACCATGATACTAGGAAGAAATGAACAACACCACACGATACAACTAAAAAATGAAAATCTACAGCAAGTCCAAAAATTTAAATACCTGGGGGCAATGATCTCAGAAGATGGAAGATTTGATGAAGAAATAAAAGAAAGAAGAACTACAGGAGGTAAAATATTCAATAGCATCAAACACAGCTTCTTAGGAAAGAAAGAAATACCGAAAGAGACCAGAGTACAAATATTTAAAAAAGTAGTGACGCCTATACTCATACACGGAGCTGAAACATGGACATTAACGCAAAGACAAAAAGAAAAAATTACGGCTACCGAAATGAGATTCTTGAGAAAAATAGAGGGGAAAACAAGACTGGACAGAATTGAAAACACAACCTATAGACAAAACTTAAAAGTAAAAGCAATAGAAGATAAGATAGCAGAAGGACAGATGAGATGGTATGGGCATGTAGAAAGGATGGGAGAGGAGAGAATAGTTAAAAAAGTGTTTGAAGCAAAAATTGGAAGAAAGAAACCACGAGGACGACCAAGAAGAACGTGGCTGGAAGAAGTAAAGGAGGCAGCGCAAAGAAGAGGTCTAACTTGGGAAGAAACGAAGACAGCAACACAAGATAGAGCAGAGTGGAAAGAAATATGGAGAAGACCAACGAATCAGAACTCAACCCCCTCCCCCGCAGGCCGGGGGAACGCCTTACACCCGTGAGGGTAGAAAGGTGCAGGATTAAGTAAGTAAGTAAACAATAATAATTAAAATTAATAAATATTAATTACTAATTTGTAAAAAAAAAAAATTTAAATTTTAATAAAATATGATCTAAATGAAGCATTAAGGAAAATTTCAAAAATTTGCTCTGTTAGTTGCGTTGTAGGTCGCTATCTATTGGTTAATGAAAAAAAAATGTTAGATGAAAGTTGTAGGGAATTTTATTTTCAACAAATTCAAAAATAACTATTTTGTCCCTAATGCAAATCGTTGAAGAGATATTCAGAAAAAACCGCTTTTTTGAGTCTTTTTTCCAAGTTGGCGATGCTTCCCGAAGGCCCCCAAGGTCGAAAACTTTTTTATTAGGACCCCTAAATGTATAATATATCCAAAAATCAAAAATACCCGACCTTCTGTGGAATAAACCCTTATTTTTCTACCTTCTGACTGATAAAATATCAATAGACAGGAAACAAAGGCTTCTTTGTTTATATGGATAGCAATTTTGAAAAATTAGATTTAGGTACTTATCAAAATTATATTATTGATTCATTACATAAATAATTTTCCAGTTTATTTTATTTTACGAACACCCATTTAAATTCTAATTAGTATGATATACTTGAAAATAAACATGGAGAACATTGACATGGATTTCGTAACTTCAAATCTAATTACGCTTCTTACATAATTCACACTGGATAAATATTTCATTCATGTTTTCAATACATATGTATGTATGCAAGCATGTGTGCGTGTATGCGTATGTATGTATATTTGTGTATGTGTGTGTGTATGTGTACATGTATGTGCATGTTTATGTATATGTAGGTATATGTATGTATTAATGTATGTAAAATAAAAGTATAAGTAGTGCGAATGCTAAGCGTTATTACCATGCGTTTCTATTATGTAGTAGGCAGGTACGTAAAGTTTTTGTTTTAAAGTAATAACTCTCATAATTATTGTTTGGTTCATGCACTAATAATCTATAGGTACTACTGGGTGTTGTTCTATAGTATAAGTATTTGAAATACAATAGTTTATTACTGTAGAAATGTTATTCTAATAAAGCAATATAACATTACATATTATTATTAATGTTTATAACATTATTAAATACTTTTATTCATTTCTATTTTTTTTACCTTCAACACTGTTTCTGTTGATTATTTATAGATTTTATTAATTTATATACAATCGTCTATTACTGCATGATTTTTTATTAATGAATTATTTTATTATACGTCCCTAAGTTACTAACCTAATTTTGGAATAAAATTACTTTTATTTTCCATTTCAATATGATATGGCTAAAGGAAAAATATTGTAGCACGTGTATTAATTGGCGATTAATAATCTCAACCATTAACGGACTAATAGCTATTTTTTGTATTATTTTTATTTTTAAATCTACAGTTTTAATTATGAAGTTGGGGTGCCAACTATCGGTGTGAAAAGGTATGAATTCTAATCGGAATTCTATATTCAGTTTCTTCGGATGCGATATCATGGTTGATTATACATATAAATGGAATGATTATGAATAATTTTCTGAAAGTACATAATTTCAATTAGCTTTAGTGTTCCAAATACTTAGATTTACATCAAAAATTAACCTATAGTTATTAGTTTTTAAAAAACTTTAATGTATTATCAATTTGTTACATTTCTAAAGAATAAATACCTATAAAAAATTAAATTAAATTTGAATAGAAATTTCCATTCCATTTAAATCAACAATGATTTCGCTTCATGCTGACCCGGAATTAGAATTTAACATCTTAGGTATAAAGTTAGTAGGTAACTAATAAAGAAGACACATTTGTCTCTATTTTATCAATCATCTCATATACAGGGTGTATACATACGAGCCTCCGTGACATAGGTGTTTAACATAGGAAAATATTTAAATAAGATATCTGTCCCGTAATACTTTATTAGCAGTAGCATAAAACATTGTGAACAAGACTTATTTTTCAAAGAATTTTTGATACACAACCATGGTTACAATGGGCAGTTAAACATATGCTCAGCAAACAATGTTTTATGCAACTGACCCTGTGAGGTGTATTATAGAGTGCTCGTCAGCTAAGAAAAAGCTATTTGCGTCATCAATAGATGCGCGAAGCAATGACGTAGGCTCACAGATTTTGTAGGCAGTGGCGTGCCAACTTATTCTTTACCAAATAGCGAACGAGCACTTCAGTTGTTATTTTTTCTATTTATTTTAGTTGATTAAGACCAATTATTGATAAATGACATGTAAATTTGCTAAAGAGACATTTTTAAATACCTATTCATTGCGTCTGCATTGATTTTCATTTAGGAAGCGCATTAGGCCATCACACGACGGAATTCCATAATAATACAAATACTTACTTTCATATTATACTCTTATTATAAAAATAATATTTTATTACATGAAGGATTATGATACTCATTATTCACGAAGATGACGTTTGCTTCCCGAGCCATAGGCCAGTGATGCAAATCATCCGAGTGAATAATGACCATAGTCCCGAATATAATACTAAACTGTTTCTACTCCTGTAAATTTGGATACAATTTGAATAAATATTTTCGAAATTTACAATTTATTGGAACAATATTCATCAGATAGAACATTAAATTGATTTTTTATTACTATTTTTTAAAATACTTCAAATGATATATTTTCATTAGAACTAAACGTCAGAACATAAATTGGTTTCTGCGCTGATGACGTAAATGGCTTTTTCTTAGCTGGCGAGCACTCTACATACAAATTTGTAGAATAAAATCCTGTATTTTCGGATGCCACAATTTTTTAATTAAAACCTTTGGTGACCCACTTTAATTTAATGCTGTGGTAAAATAGTATAATATAGGTACCTACTCTTATTTCAAAAAATGAACGTCGGAATTAAATTTACTCGGTAGCCAAAGGGCTATATTAATTTTTTTTGGAATTTTATACTCTAGAATTTAATGTAATACCTCCCACAACATTTTATGGGACAGGATATATTTGAAAAAAAAAATCTGATTAAACGTTTATGCCACAGATTCTCGCAGAGCTGGCCAGATTAAAAAAAAAATCATTGATATAAATCAAATTAGCTTAGATTCAGGCCCAAATTCAGAGACGTTACTCAATGAGCACTCAACCTAGACTCAGTTGTCACTTAGTTGTAACTCACTTGAGTGTAAGCTAAGCTAACACTCACTTCGTACTCAATTTCGTATTCAATAAAGCAAACATATGAGCCACTCAAGTGAGCCGTGTTTTGAGATAACATGTCATGAAAAATAATGTCTGTAAAGCCGGAAAAAATACATGTCAGGCGATGAGAAATCCATCCTTTCTTGCTGCGATAATATTCTGCAGTATCGCCACCAGAACTCTATCTCTAAGTGAGTCCCATCAACAATATAGATACACCAGGAAAACCTGCCATTTCAAAAAATAGATTGCAATTTACAGTGATTTCTTCATGTAGTTTTGGAAATTTTATGTATTGGCCTATATGTCGTGAAAGAATTTCGGAAATTTCTGTTGCATTGCATCTTAATACAGTAGACAATTTAAGCAATGAAGGAATAGGTAATCCACGATTGGTATTTTGTATGGCAAACTAAGGGAAGAACCACATTATGAATAATGTATCTATTAAAGTGGTACCTCTGCAACAATTTTGTATTGGTGTATTTTTCTAATGGATTACTATTATCCTTAAAGAAAAAAATTAATAAAACAAAAATAATTAAATAAGGCTTGTTCATCCTGTAAGTGCTGAACAAATTCAAAAAAATCGTAATCCATTTTATTTAAAAATACTTCCCGATTCAAAATACAATAAAGAAACAACTATTTGGCAATAAATTTTTTTTTTAAATATATTTCTACAGATTTGAGTAAGGTGTAAGGTACCTACAGATCACACTTAGAGTTTACTCAATTGCCACTTATTTGCAACTCACTTGTCACTGAAAATTGAGTAGCCTAATGTCTCTGAATTCCAAATAATGACATGTTGACCAATTGAGTGTGAGGTGAGTATGAGGTGAGTGTGAGTGGCGTCTCTGAATTTGGCCCTCAGAGTTAGCAAAAAGAAAATTCTACTATGGTAATTCAGAGTGATCCAGAATGATTGAAAGTCACGTGGCTTGAAAAAGTTTGAATTATGATCAAAATATATTCCGTGGTAAAAAATTGCATCAATTTCCGGTCAAATTATGTTATCTATATTACGGCATTTTGGAAAAGACAGCGGCATTATGTATTTTGAATTTTTTGACATACAGTTCTTTTTATCTTTTAATATTAAACTGTTATTTAGTCAAATCGTTACGTTAGAATGGTGTTTAAGAACATCACAAATTAATTTTGGAAGCATGTTTTCGTAAATACATGCAATTCTACATTAAATATCCAGAATATGTTTTTGTTTATCCTCTTTCATAAATTCACTGTATGTCAATGCCTGGTCAATGCAATCTGTCAATCATATTTCACTATCACAACGATGCGGCAAACAAAAATCAGAACAAGGCTGCAAAATTGACCCCAATGGTGCATTCAACGCCAACAATGAGAGCCTGTGAGGTGACGCCTTGCAAACGAGCGGGAATAGCTGCAACTAGGTCTGTTTTTCTTCTTTTTACCTCTAGCTAAGACAGGTATTGGAATCATCCTAAAAATCGCATATCCAGATTTTACATTTTTACGATATATGTGTGTGTGTGTGTGTGTGTGTGTGTGTGTGTGCGTGCGTGTGCGTGTTTGTGTGTGTGTGTGTGTGTGTGTGTTGGCACCATGATTTCTGAAATACTATAAGACTTAAAAAATCTTTAACTGCAATTTCCTCAATTTGACATTCCTGGGAAGAAATGATTAGATTTTGGCAACAATTGGACAACCGGAAGTAATAGTTTCTTTTAAAAAAATCATCTAAATATTATTTTTTGAAAATTTCTGTTATTACTAATATTAAAGAATATAAAAATCTCTATCCGATACATTGAAACTTTTTATTATATCTTCTATGGAGTTAAATATAGGGACATATAAATATACATAAAATAATAAGTTGTAAATTGATCTCGCAGCCCATGGAAAACAAGTGGAAAAATTAAAATGTTTGTAATTGACAGATAAATGTGAGTGTCAAAAAGCCAGAGACATTACTGAAGACTTTTTCTGGGAAGTACATTTAATATTTCTTATTTTATTATTTATTAAATATTTACAATTATTATAGATACATATATTACATATACCCTTCAGAAATACCGCCAATCTCATCAATGAATTGGAAGAATCTCGAACTTTAGAAGAATAAGAGTGAATAGAATGAATTAAAAATATAAAAATATATAATAAGATATGTATTTCTGTCTGTATCAGAAATGTCAAATATGTACAATACTTATATAACCTAATATGGACATGGCGAGAGGTCTTGTGCTGGCCACAACAGATTTTTTCGTACTTCTGTTGTAGTGATGATAAAAAATCATAACATGAATTACTATGCATGTAAAGGCTAAAAGAATATAAATTCATAGTGCTTATATCTGAAGGTTATCCAATCCAATTTTTTGTTTTAAATCGACGGTTCGATAGAGAAGTACAATACAATACTTATATAGCCTTATCCCTTATCTGGAAATGGCGAGAGATCTTGTGCTGGCCACAACAGATTTTTTTTTTTCTTCAATAAGTGAATGTCCCCATTGATCTACTGCAACCTTTATTTGAATGATTTTCTTCTATTCCTAATAATAAAGAAAATAATCGGGGAGTCCCGTATCCGTGAAACACCCTGTACAGGGTGTAAATCGAAAATCGAGACATCAATTTTTCTTTGCGCAAACGTTACCTAATTATGTTATGTAAAAATGATTCAAGTAAATGTTATAGAGATTTATATCCTGCATCTAAATCACGTGAAACGATTATTCTAGCTCTTCAAATAAACGTAAAAATTAATTATAAAGTTACAGTTTTTATGAGTTTTTAGACCAGGCAGTCATGGATTTATAACAAAAAATAAACAAATGCATTGTTTTTAACTGTCATTTAAAACTAAATTTGGATTAGAGTAGTAAATTAACACAAGAAACGAAAAGGTGAAATGTTTTAGTTTTAATTGACACTTAAAAGTAATGCATTTGTTTATTTTTTGTCATAAATCCATGGCTGCCTAAACTAAAAACTCATAAAAACTGTAACTTTATAACTAATTTTTACGTTTATTTGAAGAGCTGGAATAATCGTTTCACATGATTTAGATGCAGGATATAAAATTCTATAACATTTAGTTGAAGCATTTTTACATAAAATAATTAGGTAACGTTTGCGCAAAGAAAAACTGAATTCCCATGTTAAACGCCTATGTCTCGTTTTTCGATTTACACCCTGTACATATATTCTGTAATAATATAAATCATACCAAGAATTATTATGCAAATACAGACTAAAATTAAATAATTATTTTCAATATACATTTATTATCGGTTGATGCATTTTAGCGACGGGGGATTACACCATTATTTTTTTTATAATTTCATCTGAAAATATTAGGAAAACTAAGACTATTGATGAAAATCCGGTGAAAAAATTCCTATTAATAAGCGAGTTATGGTCTCCCGAATTTTGAATAGATTGACGTGACGTCACATTTATGTGTTTTATATCAAACTGTTTTCATCATGGACCTAAATGTTCTTGCAATATATTTTAAGTTATATTTACATAAAAATAAATGAATATTATAACACTGTATAAGTATACATACTTTATAATTACAGGTGTATTTAAATTATTAAGTTTAATGCAAGAAATTTATGTTAAAATAAAAACTGTTTGGAAACTGTAGTACAGGAATGTTAGCCCCTCCTTTCGAATTTGAATTTCTTAACTTCCATTGGTAGTAATCCCACCTCCTAACACGCTATTTGTAATGCATGTATAGGCGGTTTCTCAGTCGCCAATCAAAATATTTTCATATTAGTGTCGAAGCGTTATAACGAAAAACCCTTATTTCCGAAATATCTCAATTATACCATTTCATTTTTTTTATTAATATTCGTTACTCAGCATATACATTCGTATTTTTTTACTATTTTCCTTTAATTCGATTGAGCCGTAATCCCCCATGTAATTTATGTGAAAAATAAATATTTGAAATATACATATTATAAAACAATTTATTTGTAAATATTTGAATATTTTATATAATTTATTTACCAAATACTTTTATTTGCAAAAATATTGAAAATGATGAATTACTCGCATTCACCTCGGCTATGAAACATAATTTAATTTTACTTATAAATGGGGCCAAAAGATAACACGACAAGCATATATTATTCTGTAGATATGTATCGCGTACGCTACAATCGTCAGCTAAACAGAAAACGTATCTATAATCCCCTAAACGATCTTGTAAACAGTATGTCGCGAATTGTCCTCATTTGGCTTTAAGGGGTTAACGCAATTTCAGCAAGCACTTTAAAACATCGCCATTTTGTAATCTCACTAAAACTTAATCTAAGAACTATGTACTCGTACATGTTCTTTCGCATATTCCAAGAATATAAGGTAATAATTTTCGAGTTATCTTGATAAATCACGAGGATATAAATCATGTGACAGGTAGAAGCGCAGTCTCTCGAAGGTTTAATTACATATAATCCGAGTATCTGTAATGGGCCTTCAAGAAACATTAAATGGAATGGAACCCATATGAAATTTCGATTCTATGAAATGATACAGCATACCTACATCATTATACCACGAAATCATACCTAACTAAAACTGGGGCAAGTTACACACAAACAAAAGGTGGATCATGAATTTGAATGTTTTGCTTAAATTTCTGACGAAATATCCGAAATTCATGCACATATAAAGATATATGAAATCTGATGGTGTGTTTACCATATAAGGTAGAGCATAAGGTACAATTGCGGCCAAAAAAATGGAAACACCTACGTTTATCTCGTTAGCTGTTTTTATGAATTTTTAACATTGTAATTTGACTTCCATGTCAAAATGAATCAAATAATGTCACACAAGCAGTGGCGTTTCATTATGAAATCCATAAAACTGTTTTTAGTTACGTAATTTTTATTTTACTAATTTAATAATTTAATCAAAACAGAGAAAGAGAAACGTGTATTACTTATATGAAAAATAAAATATAATGAAAAACGGTGAACAAAGAATTATAAACCAAAAAATCTAAAACAAATAATTAATATTTTATGGGGGCTCCATTTATTTCTATCATAGCTCTCGTCTTTTCGTTTTCATTCAAATGTCGAGGCATTTTAGTGCTTTCAAATTATTTTCATTTAATGTGACATTGAAATTTATGTAAATAAGTACAGAAAATTTACGACACCTATGTTTGAATATCCTGGCAAAGACTGAATTACAAAAATAAAAAAATCTGATGTGGCCAACACAAAACCTCCCGCTATTTAATTTTTATTAATTTATACTTACGGATTTACTAACGCTGCAAACTGTTCCATTGCATAAAACTATTGCTTTATTTACTATTTTCGTTTTAAAATGTCACTATTATTAATTTGAAGTGATTAGTTTTTTGACAGTGACATTTAATGTCAGTTACATTCATTTGAAATATGAACTGTGTAACAAAGGAATTGTGTTTTTCTTAGGCTTCGGGACTTGTAAAAAAAAATATTTTTAAATTTATCTGTAAAATATATAGAAAAAGTATTAATATATTCCTGTAGAAAATTCAATAATCTTTAATTTTCATAACGACAAAATGCGAAAAAATGGCATTTAATGGTATTTTTTGAAGAAAAACCACTATGAGATTCAGGTAAAGTGCCATTTCCGGTTATCCGATTTACACCAAAATCTAATGGCTTCTTTTCTTATTAGAATAGGATAGAAATACAAGATTTCAGAATTTTCTGAATGATAGTATTTGAGTTAGAGTGCAGACAAAATCCCTACACATACACACACACACACACACACACATACATACATACATACACACACATACACATATACAGACATCATCGTGAAAATGTTAAATTTGGATTCTAGGAACCTTAAAACGTGGTCATTTACTAAAATGTCGATAAGTGCACAATCCCTATACCTCCCTTACCAAGGGTAGCGGGAGGTGAAAATAGGTGTTTCCATTTTTTTGGCCGCAATAGTAGAATATTATTATTATTCAGGCAAGCGGAGATAAGTGCACTAATTATATGTGTAAAATAAAGAACAAATATTGTACTTGTACGTGCAAAACCACACCAAAACCGTTATTCAATTAGATTAATTTCGTAAGTTTGCAAAATATATAATTTTCACACAATAATCACATTCTGTACTTTCTGTAGAGAAAAATCATAGAAACACTGGTAACTCAATAAAAATAATTCGAATACGATTGAAAATTCTTGATTTTACGAGACGTGTTAGCTGGGAACACCATGAGGCCGAAGATCGAGTGGTATTTCCTATAGGCAACACGTAGAGTATTTCGAGAATTTTCGATTGTCGAATTGTATACATGTAGGCTATATCGTGAGTAAAAACAAATTAAAAAGGGCGTTAAAAAGTAAACAGTAAATTTAACGCTGGCATGTAGTCTATTTTTTTCTGCGAGTAACGACAAATTGTTTGCTACATAACGTATCTTTTTAAATGTAGCTGAGTGTAATATTATATTGACATGCTGAATGATATGCTAGTATCTCAAAATAAACTGGCACTAGCAGCAGACTGGTGATAAAATAATTACTTGCTACTTATCATATTTTTATTTCAATAAAAACGAGGTGCATTCAATTATTCGTTTCGGTGCAGTCGAAGATGTCAGTGTCATTTCAGATGTCTACATAAAACATACAAAGTATGATTTTTCTTTTCAATGTCAAACTACAGATACATTTATGTTTGAAGGAAAAAGGTCGAACTTTATACGCTCCGTACATAGATTTCAAAATGACACACAGTTCTGAGTACATAAAACAAAATAACCAAACGCAACTATAAGTAACCATGTTGAACGAATATACGAACCTTTGTATATTCGAATATACCAACATTCGTATATTCGTTCACCATGGTTTCCTACTAATAACTGCTATAATACGTGGTAAGGAAGTTATTTCACTTGTATAAGTATATGAGCAGTGGGAGTTTTCTGTTAAATATGGCACATATACTCCAGTGAATGTACTTAATTGTACTACATTCAACAAACGGTGGTCTGCGAATACGGGTCTATAAGCCTCTTGATCGAGTTCACATGAACAAGATAATCACATAAAGCCTAATAAGATTTTTTGTTTGGAGTAAAATTCAGATACCTCTAGTTATTTACTTCCAAAGTAAATAAAATTTATTCTTTCAAATGACAGTTGAATTTTTGACAATACAAGCCATAAATTTTCTTTGGAAGTAAATTTATTCTGACTTTTATAAAACCGGGGGTTAAAAAGATCTAAGTACCATATTTATGTTTTGAAATTATTGAAGAAAAAGTGTGTTTTTCTTCACGGAACAATAACGAAACGATAGTTGCAACTTCGTATTTTATTAATAATTACGAGGTAATAAAAAATTCTGGATTGCAGTCACAAAAATTTATTTACTAAATTCTCGGGTCCACCGGTTTCGAGCTCCACATGAGCCTTCATCAGGAACTGAACATTATTTACAATAAACATTACAAATTAATGTAAAAATGGAAAATAATCAGACATGCAGTCGTTTGTAAATTATTTATTTCCTGGCCGACGTTTTGACTTTAACAAAAGTCTTCTTCAGGGCTCTGGTGGATGATGTTGTCCATGATGGTTTTTGTGTAGGGGTGGGGAACTTAATATCCGATGTCCTAGGTGATGTTAATGGTTGATTACGATGATCGACTGATTTTAGAATGTAAAAATGGAAAATAATCAGACATGCAGTCGTTTGTAAATTATTTATTTCCTGGCCGACGTTTCGACTTTAACAAAAGTCTTCTTCAGGGCTCTGGTGGATGATGTTGTCCATGATGGTTTTTGTGTAGGGGTGGGGAACTTAATATCCGATGTCCTAGGTGATGTTAATGGTTGATTACGATGATCGACTGATTTCAGAATGTAAAAATGGAAAATAATCGTAATCAACCATTAACATCACCTAGGACATCGGATATTAAGTTCCCCACCCCTACACAAAAACCATTATGGACAACATCATCCACCAGAGCCCTGAAGAAGACTTTTGTTAAAGTCGAAACGTCGGCCAGGAAATAAATAATTTACAAACGACTGCATGTCTGATTATTTTCCATTTTTACATTCTGAAATCAGTCGATCATCGTAATCAACCATTACAAATTAAAAATCAGAAATAACAAAAATATAAATTACTTACATGAGAATTATGAAAATTTTAGATACATGGCATAACAAAATATATGAAAAATATGAAAACGCAAGTGCAACATAAAGCACATGGATTTCGTCAAAAGATAAAAGAATAAATTATATAAAACTTTTTATAAAAAACTAAGAACAAATGTTCTACGTGAACCACACCCATGGAACTACTTAAGTAAAGTATTAGCATGTTAAGACACTGTAGTCAAGGTTTTTTATTGCTTAATTCCCTCCTTATTTTTTAAGCTATGTTTTAAGACGTTGGTGTATATTTTACTAATGTACATAGTATCAGTCCTAAAATTAACATTATTTTTATCCTGCTGTACGTGTAGCATTTCTAGTGTCAAACGTTTATTAAGATGAGCACAGGAGAAATTGTTCTTCGCAAAGAACAAAACAAGTAACGGGGAAATGCGCTCTGATAGACCATTCTATAAAAAATAATCACGTGTTTAAATTTAACGAAACAAAAATACTTGACCAGGAAAAAAATCTTAATTTCAGTTATTGTGATCAGTCAGATAAACGTCAATATACTTAACCCGTCTACTAATACATTTCGACTCGTCCATGTACGAATTTTAGGTTCTGCGCGCACAAATTCAGCGACATCTATAACCTTTCCTCCTCTAAATTTGTTTTTAAATAAATGTAGAATATTTTTCATGTCCATTGTTAAATACTCCATTAATGAACAAAATTACCAACAGAAGAGTATGAATGGATCTGGAACACATTAGTCTCCGCAAAAGGGAAAGGGTTAAATATACGTATACCTATAGACACACGATCCTTAAATATACAAATCAAAATATTTTACTAGTTTTATTCGTTCAAAAAATAAGTTTCATATTTACTTATATATTTCAACTACGTCTGGAATTTTACACCATTTCAGAAACAGCTTTGGCTAACAGAATGTAAAATATGATACTCTTATACGATGCGCCATTTCCAGAACAATTTAACTATTTTTTTATTGCGTAATATTCTTACTCATATCGTTTATTTAAAATTTAAATATGCTAAACGTTTAGGACCCTTTGATATATGAGTCACTATATTTATTCATTACATTTAGACCTTCTTTGGACTTTATTCAACTGTCTCGAATTTTATTATGCTTGTGCTATTTCTAAAACACTAGACAAAGTTAAAACGTTTGCATATCTTATATATTTTGGCACTAAGATCCCTTCGAATTTATTTTTTTCTTTTTTTTATATATAAACAAAATAAATAATCTGTGGAAATAGTAATTTACATTAAATTTCAATATCTATTCTGAATTCTAATAGACATACAAGTAAAGATCTCTTAACTCTCTTACTAAAATGGTGCCTCATGAGTGGAATGGCCACCAGCTTCGCAACGTTTCTGGACTCTAGTCTATCATAATCCATTTAATTGTAAATGCCCTTTGTGGTGCTCTCTGCACTAATATGCTGAATAACTAGATTATTCAACTGATGAACACTAATAATTACTCGCTGATAGGATGAAATATGTAAGAGAATGTAGCAATCTATCTTTCATCAGCAATTTAAATTAATTTGTCTTGCAGTTAATGGGTCAAACAAAAAAAATTCCTGTTACACATTATAAATGTTGTACAAATATTCAAGAATTACTTTGAATATTTTGGGATACAGAGAAATCTAGATGCAGATGATATATTTTCAACTTGATACTGGTACAGTATTTCAAGATTATCCAAATACGAAAGGGGAATGAATATGTATAATACAGTTCCGTGCAAAAGTTTTGAGCCAAACTTATTTATTACTTTTTTTATTTAAACATGTCTTAAAATTTAATTTCATTGTATTTTATAGCACAAACGAAATTGATCATGTACAAAAAACAAGCCATGCTGTTGTTTATTTGCATAAGTCATCAAATTCTCAATTTAATATTAATTTAAGTTATTGCCTAACGAATTTGTAAAATACACCCATTTTCATCTACGAGAAACCGTAATAAACCTTTCTCGTCAAGGAAAGGTTTCCCGTGAAATAGTCGGCTTTTTAATGATTGATATAAGTTGCGAAAATCATTAGCTGCCAAACGAAGTTGCAAATTGCAATAGAACCCGTAAACCAATAAAGAGAACAGATAAAATAATGAAACTAAAATGTAGGGCAGATCCAAGAAAATCACTGTGGATACTTCGAAAGAAATTCGAATAGAAAACCTTGCTAATGTCAGTCGAAGCAGCGTGTCCCGTATTTCGACATCTGAATGAAGTAGGACGTATTGGACGTGTCAATGTTAAAAACACTTTAATTTGTAGAAGAAATAAAGAAGCGAGACTAAATATTACAACACATATTAACATGAATGTAATCGACTAGTGAAAAGAGCTTTTTTGAAAATGATGGCAGGAAGTATTTTTGGCGACCTACAAGTGCAAGATACAATAGATTATAATCAATGTCGAATTGTACGAAATAAAATATAAAAATTAACATACGAAAACAATAATTTTTCTTGAGAGCAAAATTTGTAAACAATTCTTTTTTCCTAGGGTTATCGCTGAAATGCAGCTGTAGACACGTGTTTCGCTCTTATTAGAGCTCATCAGTACAGCATAGCTAGTTAATAGGTGGACATTAACTAGAGGTAGTAATAAAAAAAAACACTGACACAGTGTAACGAACTAGTAAGCAGCCAAATACACCCATATTGTCTCGGTCAGCATTTCCACACACATTGTGGATAAATACAACGTCACAGCGGCGGTGATTTATAACCACCCACCAGACCCGTTACTTGGACCCCCAAACTTAAATATACGAAAACAATAATTTTTCTTGAGAGCAAAATCAGTGTTTTTTTTTATTACTACCTCAAGTTAATATCCACCTATTAACTAGCTATGCTGTACTAATAAGAGCGACACACGTGTCTACAGCTGCATTTGAGCGATAACCCTAGGAAAAAAGAATTGTTTACAAATTTTGCGCTCAAGAAAAATTATTGTTTTCGTATATTTAAGTTTGGGGGTCCAAGTAACGGGTCTGGTGGGTGGTTATAAATCACCGCCGCTGTGACGTTGTATTTATCCACAATGTGTGTGGAAATGTTGACCGAGACAACATGGGTGTATTTGGCTGCTTACTAGTTCGTTACACTTGTCAGTGTTTTTTTTTTTTACTACCTCTAGTTAATGTCCACCTATTAACAAGCTATGCTGTACTGATGAGCTCTAATAAGAGCGAAACAAGTGTCTACAGCTGCATTTGAGCGATAACCCTAGGAAAAAAGAATTGTTTATAAAAATTAACCATAGAGACTACCTATAATAATAATAAAAACTATTATTATCTTATAACTTCACTGAAATTAGCATTTGAAATTAACATACATTTTTTCAGTTAAAAGTAGCAATTTAAAGAACCGAATTTATTTACTTAATATCGAATAAATGTTTTCAATGATAAATTAGTCATAATTATTAATGAAACAATGTATAATACATCAAATTTATAGAATAAAATAAAAATATTTTGATATTAAACAATAAATTGTTCTGGTGTAAATTTGGTTTTCTCTAATTCTCCTACGTGACGTCACATATCCCCACTCCAAAACTATATTATTTCTTTTCTGCAGAATTAACAATGGGGTCCTATACCATAGTCATATTTTAACTATCTTAAATAAGAAGACGAAAATATACATAAATTAATGAGTATTAGTGAAAAAAATTTCTTTAAATATTAACTAGGTCACAAACTACAAGCGATTGAAGCTGATTACTAATTGGGTATTACGCGTTAGGTACTAAGAATTTGATTGGTCGCCTGATTTTAAAAAGAAGATTCGCGCGTCTTCATCGGTCACCTTTGAAAGAATGTGAAATGTCATGTTGTTCTATAACCTAACAAAACATTTAACAATATTGTGTTTGATGAATTTGTTTAATTATAACATCTAGTAATATTAACAATAATAATATATTTATAATTAAATCAATTTTTAATATTAATTAAATTAATAATAATATTAATTAAATTAATATTGAAACTTCAAAACAGCCAACACTAGCGCCATCCGTCGTCATACTTTGTGTAATAATATTGCCAAACTGTTTCAATGTTCTATAATTTATTAGGAAAAAAATACTTATTGTTTACGTTATTTATACTTAATAATAATTTCTTCGGGAATATAACGTATAAGTTTTTATATACAAACATTTCAGCTATGCAAACATGAAAAAAATTGTTCCCTCTATAACTAACAGTTTGTCCCATTGTTTGTCGATCACTTGTTAGTACCTTCTACGTCACGCACAAATTCTTAAACTTTAAAAATTCATATCTCGCTTATTACGTAAAATTTTTAAGTTGCGTTTGCACTAAAATTCCTATTTCATCCTGTTCTTACAGAAAAAAAGTAAAAGAAAAATGGTATAGGACCCCATTAAGCGATTTAAAAAAAAAATGGGTATTTTTATTTTTTGTAAAGTATCATATGAAATGAAAGAAAGAAATGGCCATATTAGCCCATTCTTCCCACCAAATTCCCAGAGTTACAGGTTGGAAATGTGATTTTATGTTTTACATGTTCTCAAGACGGTGTAGGTCTATTAGTTAAGGTAAATTATTATGAATTCTCTAATTTATGGACATATTTTAGCAAAGCATATACAGGTTGTTTCAACATAAGTATAAAAAAAATTAAGGGCATGTAGTACTGACCAAATTGAGTAGAAAAAAGATTAATCAACATGGGTCCGATCTTCAATAGTTTCCGAGATATGTGAAAGTGAAAAATGAGTTTTTGCGGGGTTTACCTCTGGTATCTTGAAAACTATAAGAGTTACGACTTTAATTAAATAAGACTTTATGTTTACCTTTCAGAAGTCATCTTGGATATGCTTTTTTTTTTAAACAAGTAATTGTACTAAGTTAAAAGTGGCGACCTTAACCAATATTTAATTTTCATTTAACTTCGTAACTATTAGAAATTGAGAAGAATGTTTCATATAGAATTTTACAGACAAAATTTTGTTCGATCACTATATCATTGTTAATTTTTCTTAGATTTTTCATTTATCTCGAAAAAAGATAAAGATCTGATCTATGTTGATTAAGTTTATTTTTTTTACTCATTTATGTCAGTACCATATGCCCTTAATTTTTTTTACACTTTTTTTGGAATAGCATGTATATTCTTCCTGGTGCCAGAAAAAATATGCAACGGGGATAGGTTTTTGTACAGGACAGCGATCCTAAACATACTTCGGTAGTAATGATTTTTAGGTCAATAAAAGTCCGAATTCTTGCCTGATCACACCACCCCAATCTGAGGATGTAAATCCAATAAAAGGTTCCTGCAAGAAGTTAAAAATACGTTTCGGACAAGAAAAACAAGCCTAAATTATAGAACCATTTAGAAAATGAATGGCAAAATGCACCACAAGACAGTTTTACAAATTTAATTAAACCCAAAATTAAACCAATGTCTGCAGTGATTGTAACAAAAGGATTTATAAAACTATTAAATATGGAGTACAACATCACAAACAAAAACAACTAGTATTGAAATTCGTATATCTTTGGGACAATATTTTTGAAAAATCAGGATAAATTATTTTTTACTACATAAGTTTATTAATATAACTCGAGATATAATTGTTTATTTTTTGTATCAGCTTTACAATGCCTATATGATAATAGTGTTTGAAAATCTGTTTGACTCAGAACTTTTGCAAGCAACTGTATATATAGTAAAAAAAAATATACAGCGTAATCACGTCATTAAATTTTATAACTAGATAATGACATCACGGAATTACTAGGTTTACATGGTATACAAATTTAATTTTAACAGCGAAGCACAACAGGAAAAACCGGGGGAAAAACAGTTACTTTTTGTATACAAAAATACAAATTTGATAAGCAATAAGGCAACAGTGATGAAGAACAACGTAAACAAATGTTATCATACGAAAAGATAAAAACGATTGAAAGAACATCAAATGCCGGTCTACAAGATACATGTCATATAAACGTATAAATATTGAAAACCAATAGTGCCAACATGTGGTGAAAAAATAAACTACAATTATTTGAAATAAATTTAAAATGCATTAAAAACATTATTCAACTTTCAAATAATTGTAAACTTAATTAAAATGTACTTTTCTTATAGTACGCAAAACATAGTATTTATTTTTTTTATATTTCTAAACATAAACATCACTCGGCCATTACTATAGTTTTTCTTTTTATTGTATTGTAATGTTTTTATGACGTAATTCCTCTGCATAATTTTTTTACCATATCAACCAACAGTTGAATTATTTACATTTTTGGTGATCATAAAGAAGATGTAATACTCTGACCTTAAAGTTGTTATTAGGAGATACTTCAAGGTCAAACAGATTGGAAAAGAAGGGAATTCTATTTACTAGATTAAAATTTTAGGATCAGGTAACAAACCCGAATGACTTAATTCGCATTTCAACTATGTAAAGAATAGAACAGAATCTTTTGCAATATTTGAAGAACAGGTATACTTAATATAATACTACATATACCTACAAGAAAATAACAAGTAATTCACATTCGCACTTAAACCTGTAATATTCAAATCACAATTAGTGCTGTCAAGAACCGGAAAATTTGGAACGGGGACCCGGTTCCAAAACTATCCGGGTACCCGGGTAGTGGAAGCGATCTTCGGTTCCGGTTCCGAGTGGAATAGTACTTCAGATTCGGGTTATGGAATCGATGATATTATTCAATAATTTTCAATTAGCCTCCCTATTCTTGAGAAATAAACAGATTTTCTGTTCTATTTGAGAAATATTATTGAACGATATTAATTTTTTTTATGTAATATAATTGCATATAATAATGTGTATATGGTTTTATACCAAACGCCGGAAAATGATAATTGTTACCTCTCGCTAAGGGCTGGTTTATGATGAATTTAATTTACAATTTATAATTTAGATTTGAAGATATAAACTCACAATGCATACGATGGTTTATGAACGATTTACAAATTTAGAAATTTTAGATTTAGATTCACACGAGAAAACTATTAAACAGCGGTAAGGTATAACTTTGCTTCATCTGTTAGGTGTCTTGTCTATTTGTGAATTGTTGACATTTTGAATATGGATTCACAGAAACAAACTGATATTTTTTTTTAAACAAACTGATATTTATTTATTTTTTTATAAACAGTATTCGCGAACATCGTAACGTACGATAAAGCAAATGAATTTAGAAAAAAATAAAAACGTTTCCGTGTTTTCAATGCAACGAGGGATAGAAAGTAATTAAATACATTCTCCTTCATACGAGCATACTTGAAGATTTGTTCATGATCTTGTTATTTCACTTTCAGAAAGAAACTATGGCACTGCCCGTTGAGAAATCAATATGTTCATGCAGGGGTGTAGTCGAGGGTATAAGCGGGTATACGCCGTATACCCTCTGGATTTTTTAGGTGCCCGAGCGTGTACCCTCTGCTTTGAGACAAAAATTATAAAAATTAAATCAACTAATGAAAATTTTATCCCACAATTAATATCATTTTTTTAGAAATTCTATTGAAATTATCTTTATGTAAGGCAGTATTTAATTATTTTATTTTTTTCTTTGTGTTTATAGTTTTTGTATTTTGAATTTTAGTTGAAAATTTAAAAGATGACATTAACTTCGTATTAAGTCACAATGTATAATAGTCGCGCGCTTGTTGTGTTGTTGTGTTTCGATTTTAGACAGTTTATCCAGATAAATATATTCTCGTTTGTAATTTTTATACATTAAAGGGAAAAAACATGCAACTTCACATCCTTTGAAAAAATGTAATTTTCAATTATAAGACATTTGACCTTGAATGAAAAAAAATTTCGGCTGCGGCGCCATTTTTTTTAGTATCTTTTTTCTTCTTAATTATTGACCCCCCCCCCCTCTTCTGCGTATACCCTATGTTTACAAATATATTTTCAGCGTATACCCTCTGCTAATTTTACGACTACAGCACTGTGTTCATGCTAACAACGACATAACAGACTATCTACGTTTTTCAAGTTTGTGTTTGTTTTATTTCTTTATTATACAAATCAACAATAGCAAAAAACCTTCCCGATATTATTAAAAAAAATCATCTTCTTTATTAGCTTCTAACAAATTCATGGTTACGAAAATAAAATTTTAACCTAAAATCTGAACTGATAACTGGTGAAACGTCAAACGACAAGCAGTGGCAAGTCAAGTGCAAGTGATAGATACTAGGTTTAGTAGGTTTGTTCCAATACACTAATACACTACCAAAACAGTTTGCGAACTGTCGGGTACATGCGCAGTGTGCATTTAGCGTTCCAACATAAAGTTTGAATCATGTCCTAAGCGTAGGATGTTCCAACACAAAATTGACCGTACATGAACTGGTTCGTGAACGATCAAAATAGGCACTGAATTTTTAGTTGTAGTGTTAGTCAGGGACATGCGCATTGCCTAGAAACAAATACTAACTTAATTTATTCAGAATATTTTGATTGTTAGCTGTTGCTACTATTAGTAATTTATTTTGGTACAATGAGTGATGTAGAGGAAGTTTAGATTTTTTAATTCTGATTCCTCAGAAGATGAAGATTTAGGTATAGAACAGTTAGTATGCCAAGAAGGAAAAATAAAAAAATATTTAATAATGTTGACACATCATTTGTTATGTACAGTATGTTAAAAAAAATCCTAACTCGGATTAGGCTATGAACAAAAAAACGTATGTCAATTTAGAAGTATTTAATTAAATGTCAATTTGACACGCGATATTGTCAAAAATGTTATCGAAAGAAATCAAAGCTTTTCTTCTTGAATCCTTATTTTCGTAATAGAAATAAATTAGAAAACGGTGAATGGCAATATTCTGTATCCTCCTTTATTATCTTTTCTCCTTAAAATTACATTTTACGATTAATTTTGACAACTTGACTTTTGAATTGAATAATTATCAGACATACGTTTCTGTGTTCATAGCCTTCTCCGAATTAGGTTTTTTTTTCAGAACATACTGTACATAACTGAAATTATATTTTTAGAAGATACACCATGATGATCATTTGTTTTTTGAACAATTCCGCATTAGTCGTGAATTATAAAGAGATTAGCATTTTTTTATATAATCTATCAGCTGAAATTATTACGTGGTCTACCGATAATGAAAAAATGACTATTGAACAATATTTTAAAGAAAATGGGTTTCCAGGTTGGTGCTATCAACGTATGTCATATCAAAATTGATAAACAAAAATAATAAATTAAAATTTTCTTAATTTTTCAATGCGAGATGTCAGATTCTGCGTTCCAACACAACGCAATTCTAGATCAGTCCAAAACCAGTACTTTATTAGCGCATGCGTAGTAAATAGTTCACGAACGTCCACAAACTGTATGTTGGAACAAACCTACTGATTCGTCAGATCCAGAATTTCAAAATCGAACATAAACCAGACAGAAAATTAAAAATTCGAAATCAAAATTTCTAAATGTAAATTTATAAATTAAATTAATCATGAACCAGACCTATTGAATTTATACTAAAAATTACATAGGTATCCAGATATTAATAAATAAGCACGATTTAAGGACCCTACGGGCCGATTTTAACATTTTTACGATGGTGTGTGTGTGTGTATGTATGTGTGTGTGTGTGTGTGTGTGTGTGTGTGTGTGTGTGTACGCGTGGATGTTGGAAGGACGATTCCTCCAGAACTATAACACTTACGACCTGTTTAACTATGAATTCCTCAATCTGACATTCCTGGGAATAGCTGAAAAGGTTTTGATAACAACTGAACAACCGGAAGTAGTAATTTCTTTAAAAAAATCTTCTAAATATTATTTTTTTGAAATTTATGTTATTACAAATATTGAAAAATATAAAATTCTTTATCCAATACATTGAACATTTATATATCTTCAATAGATTTAGAGATAGAGAATTATAAATATATAAAATAATCAATTGTATCAATCAAACAGCCCATGGAAACAGGTAGTGTTGCCACAAGACCAAGACCAGTCTTGGTCTTGGTCTCGTCTCGTCTTGGTCTTGTCGAGACGAGACCATCATTTGGTCTCGACTAGAAAAGTCGAGACGAGACGAGACTAGCATCAAGTCTTGTCGAGAAAGTCTTGAGTCTCGACAAGACTCTCGACTTCAGATCAAAGGTATTTTTTTAAACATATACCTATTCTAAAAGTCCTTCAAAAACTGAGAGTATTGCTGTAAATACTGATTGAAAATTCGAATAAATAAGAGAGATATTAATTTTTCAAATTTTGTATTTCTACTTTCATAATTGTATCAAAAGTATCAATTTAGAATTCTTATGTTATTTTAATGCACCAATATTTTTTATTAAATTAAGATCAACCTTTATTTTATACTACACATGTTAATTTTTGTTTAATTCTCAATTAATATATTGGTACAACTGGGTATATGAAATACTGACTACATCTTCAAAAATATTTCCAATTTTCAAATAGCACACAAAAGTTACATCTGTGGTGCATTGTGCAAGTTAGCAATGTACTTCAGTTTTATTTATTAAATTAATATATTATAACAAAAGTAACGTTCCCTTCAAATATACATTATTTTTCTTTTATTTTTAAAGAATCTATTGTGATTCTTAGAATTTTACGAAAATGTACACAAAGATTTTACGATCTTAGGGAAATTCCCGTTTTAAAATAACCATATTCTACATTTTCAACGGATGTACTTCTTATTCACCTAAATAATTCTTCCATTGAAACACATGAATAATATCACATGTAGAAATAGGAATATATTAATTGCAAATAATGTAAACTATTAATACTAACAAATCAGTTACATAATTATTTTGTAAAGAAACAGTAAAAATATAAAAAAACGAAGATTTAATTCTTCTCAAACTTTGTATCCATAATTTATGTAAAAATACTTTTCCAACCAATGAAAATAAAACATTTTCTAGTGTTATCATTAAAAACTAACAAAAAAATCATAATGTATCATTTAGTAAAAAAAATTGGAAAATATGTGCTTCAAAAAATAAAAGTTTATGTATCTTTTACATGTATAATGAAAGTAAAACTTTATCTCAACAAAGTGAAATGTAAGGGACATTGTTAAAATATGTAGTTACAGGTAAACAATTTGGGAAAATTGGTATCAGATATTCTAAGAAACTGGTATTAAGCATTTCTCGTAAGAACACATGCAAAATGCAAGTACACTCGCCCGGTGCCCATGGGCGTATACAGGGGTCCAGGGGGGGCGCTCGCGCCCCCTGAGAAAATTAAAATACATTGTATAAATTCATTCATATGAAAGAAATTGAAAACAATAATCAACGTTTACTTAAAGCCTTAAAGAAAATAGAAATATAAAAGTCGTAATGTACAAGCCCTTCTTTAACAATTTTCTTAAAACTTTGTATGCACAAATGTGTAAAACAAACTGTTTTTCCAATTCCCTAATATAATATAATTTTAAAAAAATGGGTAAAAAATAACACAACATTTCTTTTCTTGTAAAAATCCAATAATGGGACAATAAATTTTACAACGGCCTGTGCTATGAATGCTGCATATTACCAGACAATAACAACCACTTTTAGACATCTGCTAGTAATAAAAGTAGGTAGGTTTGTCCAACCCAAATCCAAATATTTCCGAATACAATACTTTAGTCAATCTAACAATTTTGCATCCTAAAAATATAAAACCATGTAATAAAGAAAAGTATAAACGTATGATAAAGAATTAAATGAAACATAACATAGACAATTTTTATGAGGAATCATTATTATGGTTTCATAAGTGGAAAGAGGAACCTCTTGAGAAAGAAATACCATATGAAGAATTATTAGCTATCTCCAAAAAATTCTATCCATTTTTACTCCATGGCTTGATTTTATTTTTAACTCTATCTTCTACAACATGTAAAAGAAGTTTTAGTAGGTACATAAAAAATCTGTTGTGGCTAGCACAAGACCTTCCGTCAATTTGATGTATTTTGTACCAATCTCACATCAAAAGTTCCCTAGAAAAGATTCTATATATTCAATAAAATTATAACACGAACATATGCTATTTTAAATAGCACAAAAGTGACCCCTGTGGTGTACTCTCCACGCCAGCAATGAGTGCCCGTGAGGTGACGCCTGGTAAGCGCCCGCACGGTACAAATATGTCATCATCATTACCGATATCTGCGATAAAGCAGATTGGCACACCCAGAAATGGGTAATATGCCGTGATGATATATTTATTTATTTTATTTATATACTATTTTTTACAAATTCCATACCGAACGTTCTTTGGAAAAAATATAAATCCAATACAATTATAACACGAACAATCATTAAGTATATTGTACTTGACACTGACATCTGTCAATTACAATTTTTTGAATATATCAGCTGTTTCTATGATTATAGTAAAGCTGACTGATTTTGGAAAGTTAATCTATTTATAATTCGTTAAACCGTACAACTGTTATTATTAAAGTTTCTTAGTTTCTATTTTTTTTTTTTTACTAATTTTATAAATTTAAGCACGTTTATTATAATTTTTTTGTTTTTCAAATAAGTGTTTTTTTTTTGTTAGAGAATTGTGTTTATGTAACTACCTACAGTTTTTATTGAATATACCATTATTATTCTAAATACGTTTTTGGAACAAGTGTATTTTTTTGGCAAATAAATAACATAAATATATGACTAACTATATTTTTATTCGTCAAAATTTTGATATAAAGCAGAAGTTCTCAACCTGTGGTACGCGTACTAGGGGATACGCGAAAGATTAAGTTTTAGTTATCTACTTATTTAACATTTATTTAGAAAAATATGA
The DNA here is from genome assembly GCA_943142095.1 of Ophonus ardosiacus. NCBI lineage: Eukaryota > Metazoa > Arthropoda > Insecta > Coleoptera > Carabidae > Ophonus > Ophonus ardosiacus. The sequence continues at coordinate 22,523,669 of OW964829.1, read as the reverse complement.
AAAAATAGCGAAAGAAGTTTTGAAGTTTTTTTTTTGGGGATTTTTGTCCATTTACTTACTGCTTCATTTAAACATATACATACCTATTTAACTATTGCTAATAATAGAAATGCATTGCTGTGGTTTATTCTGTAGCTAAGGAATTGAAATTATATATTTTATGTTTATTAATAAGAAACAACACTCGGTATGTATGTATATTTTCATATTAATTATTTCAAGAGCTCAAGTATCAAGTTGATGATATTTACAGAAAAAATAATAAATATCTCAAATATTATTTGGAATTTTTGAATCGCGATTGTACTGCTGTTCTTATAATTTTATGTACTATTAGATGGGATTATAAAAAAAATGTTAATGGAATCAAAGTCGAGAGTCTTGTCGAGACTCGAGACGAGACGAGACTGACATCAAGTCTCGTCTCGACAAGACCAAGACGAGACCACTCTAGTCGAGACCAAGTCAAGACCAAGACAAGACCGACCCCAAGTCTCGTCTCGTCTCGACTTCTGGCAACACTAGAAACAGGGTTGAAAAAAACCCGGGTTTTATTAAATAAACGCGGGTTTTATTGACAAACATCGAAATATAGTACCTATGTAGATATGTATCATTTTTAACTTTAGTTTTATAAAGTATCTTAATACACATACACAAGTCGGCGTAATAGATAATAGATATTAATATTATTTTTTTTTAAAAGACTGTAATGTAATAAACAATAAATTAACTAGAGAGTGTACGCACAAGTTACATATTAATAGTTGCAAGTCTGTCCAATGCAAGTGTGTACACGAATAAAATCCAAGTGTCACAACTATAATAGTATGTTTAATACACTAATACACAACTCAAAAAATAATGAAAATGCTGACACCAGGATTGGCATTGTTCAAATATAAAAGAAACACTGTGCAAAGTTCGCACAGCAATGAAAAATATATTAAAATGATCAAACACGAAGTACACAAAATGAAATTGATTGTAAAATGTTGCCGGTGACAAAAATTTATGTATATATGTGTGTACCATATAAGTATGTACAATATTTAATTAATAAAATATGATTTCATAGAAGTGGGTTTTTAGATGGGTTTTTTTGGGTCGGGCAAAATTACGACAACCCTGCATGGAAACCAGTTGAAAAATTAAAATGTTTATAATTGACATAAATGTCAGTGTCAAAAATCCAAAGACATTACTGAAGACTTTTTCTGCGAAGTAGGTACATTTAATATTTCTTATTTTATCAGTAATATTTAAAATTATAGATATAACTGCCGCACGTTAAGTTGACACTGTCCTTGATTGCGGAAAACCTAAAATTCGTACATGGACAAGTCGATATGTAATAGTAATATAATATGCTATTTTTTATAAGAAGGAATAGACTGGTATCATCTAACATTGGTATAGCCCATATAACAACATTTGGGCTCTGGCTTTTGACTCCGTAATGGGTGGTTTTACAAGTCTCGGAAGGGTGCTACTACCTGCTAGTAAGGGGGGCATTTAGCAATTTGTCAGAATTATATTGTACATGTATTTAAAAACACATTTTCTAAAGGCATTATGCTGGTGTATTATATTGTATAATTGATCATTCACCTGAGGTCAATAAATAGCCAAGCATCTGTTTATGCAGTGTTTAGATACCATTATCAGTTTTGACAGCGTTTGATTTAATCGTAAAAATGTGGAGATCTTGGTGTGAAGATAGTGCGCCCGAAATTGAAGACAGTGGTCCGAATTCAGCACTCTTCACCAGTGTAGTGATCGTCTCTAGTAACTATGGAAACAGGTTGCATCTTTCTCGTATTAATGTATCAATGCATATGTCTCTCTTTATTTTATTATTTTTAGAGAAGCTTCTTTAGTTAAAGAAGAGTGCTGAATTCAACCCAGTGATATTAGAAAACCACGAGTTCATTTGTCGCGCGAGTGTAAAGAATTAGTTTTGAATGTGTATAATACTTCGCGAGAAGATGGCAACGAGTGTTCATTGAAAAAACTGTTCATTCAACCAAAGTGCCACATACGACAGTTCGAAGAAATATTGAAAATGGTGTTTCTAAAAAAAAAAAAAACTAAAGTGATAAGGGCGAACCGAGGGGCGAATGTAGAGTTTTATCTAATTTAATTATATTGCCATCTTTGTAGGTATATTTTGATTTCTGTTAAGACCAAGAATTAATTTTACACATAGGTAGTACGTATCTGTTATTTCGTATATTTCTAACTGCTTATAATACGACTAATCATATGTGACCCAGAAGTCAAAACCTTAGAAACAAAATCGGGCTATATGAACAGTATCAGCAGTGTCAACTAAACACGCGCTTGCTATACATATATTTCATCATATACCCCTCAGAAATATCGCCAATCTCGTCAATAAATTGGAAGAATCTCGAACATTTAGAAGAGTAGGAGGAAACTTGTTCAAAGAATGAATTGAAAAAATAAAGAATAGATGTAATTAGATTTTTTTGTGTGTACCAGAAATATTAAATACAATACCTATATAGCCTAATATGAAAATGGAGAGAGGTATTGTGCTGGCCACAACAGATTTTTTTTTGGAAAATGTAACCGCGTTAGTAATTGCAAATTATACTTACAGTTTTTATATATTTTCAATTGTCATTCAATATGGTTTATTTCAGTAGCTTGACCTTGAGTGATTTTCTAAAAGTTAACATAATGACAATAGTGGCCATAACATTGAAGGGACGAGGATAAAGCAATAAATATTACCTAGAATTTCACTGAGCTACTTATACTTTCTGCTTTAATCTTTACATTTTGATCTCTTAGTTACGTAATATGAAGGAATATTTCTTATTTTCTTGATTTCATTGATTTCAGTTCGATTCATAACGCTATTTTATTAGTTTCGGAGTAGGAATAGTATGCCTCGTTAATTGTCAAACGTTTTTGATTATTATTTTTATGATGAGAAAAATTAGGTACTAATGTTCCAGAACCGAGTACCAATGAGTTTCGGTTCCAGGACCGAGAACCGATGAAATTCGATTCCAGAACCGAGAACCGTGAGTTTCAGTTACAAAACCGAAAACCGGGTAGATTCGGTTCCAAAACAGAACCTGGTAATTTCAATTCCAGAACGAAGAACCGGAACCGGGTAGTCTTGGAATCGGAACCGAGAAGCGGGTAGTTACATTTTCAAATAACCGGGTTTCCGGGTAATTTTGGAACCGCAACCGGTTCCCACCACTAATCACAATATACAAGAAATTATTATTCATTCCGTACTGTTGTTGTTGTTGTTAGTGGTGTCCTATTATTTCTTTGATGTGATTTTATATATATATATATATATATATATATATATATATATATATATATATATATATATATATATATATATATATATATATATATATACTTCCAGTTACCTCTATAAATACAGGTGGTAGACCTATTGTCTTTGGTCAAAAAATTCTATGGTTAAGTTTTAATGATTCAGTTCCAAAAAAATACAATTTTTCGTCATTTAATGCATATAGAGCTGATAAGATTTTGGTTATAACTGATCAACCCCAACCGCGGAGTTGTTATTTGTTTGAAACTATTAACGTTGTTTTCGAGGTTGTTTCAGTCCAATACCATTTTTCTGACATTTTATGTTACGATTTAAAAGAATGTTTCATTCTCTATGAGCTCGATATCTCGAAAATGTTTAAGCTAATCCTCATTTTTTGCATTAACGAATTCTACTCTAATTTTGACAGTTTGTATCTTAAAATATAATCTAATCTATTTCTAGTATCTACCTAATTTGATATTATAAAGATTAAATTTTAAATACCGGAACAGAATGCACTATATTAGTCTTCGTATTCAATGAATTTAGAGATAAAAAATTATAAACATATTGGCCCGTATTTAGTAAGTTGTCAATCTTCTCAAGTTGTTTAAGGGTACTCTAATATTATTTTAATCGTCTAATTATAATAACGGCAGTAAAATACTATTAGGCCGAACAAACAGATTTGTTACTAGTTTTATGACCAGTTGCACCAACAAGGCTTAAATTTTAAACTAAGTTTAAACAAAAAAATGCAAATCGAAATTTTGACAGCAATATATTATAATTCATTGTAGATATCACAATTTACGGAGAGACAGAAACTTTTACTATTGAATATATCTTTCCGAAAAACAATAATTTTACGTTATTGACTTTAATTAATTAAAAAGTTATGGACTAATTATGGTCGTGACATCCAAGTTTCATACATTAGTGGTTCACTAATAATAACATAAAAAAATCGTCTTAAAAGATGAAATATATCCACATGGATCGACATACCAAATTTCATTCTAGTTCAACAAAGCGTTCCGTTATTATAAGCAAAATAATTTATTTTTAAAAATTTTGAAGCAGAATACTGACTAAACGGTGCACTTTCGGAAAGGGTAAGGTTAGAAAATAGTCTTATTTTGGGCCCAGGAATCAGTGGTTAAGCCTTGACCCCCTATTTCTGAGACACTGTATGGAATTCATATAGAATTTTTTTTTTATATGTTTTATATTTCTTCTGTTTTGTTAAGTATATCATGAATATATTAGCACTAATTAAACTTTTCTAAACAAAATTTTGAATTATGAGGTAGAAAAAAAAACAATTAATTAAATTATATTACATTCGTGCCAGCATAATGATGTTAATAAGTTTGCCTTATGATAACCATTAGTCCCTTATGTTTTCATAATGCTATTTTGACAATCAGGGATGAAAATTTAATTATTATTAAACTTGTTTAGTATTCATTTTTGCATATTGTCTATCTATAAATTACTCGAAATGAAAGACTGCTTTTGACGTTGGCAGTTTACCAATAGTTGCAGACAGGTACAAATTTTCACTGTTTAGTAATTTCATATATAAAGCTTCATACATTGACTATCATTTATATAAAAATAATTATAAACAATGAATAAGAAAAAAACCCTCGAAAAAACCCAATGCATTTTGGGATATTGTAAAATTCTAGATAAAGTGTCATGATTTTTAACAATTAATATTCCAATTATATTAAATTAATCGATAAAAATCCAAATATTTCTTTGTTTAAATCTATTCAAAATATTAATAAACATAAGAAAATAAGCTAAAATACTTTAATTTATTTCAAACACATTGTCGTATATCTAATTTAAGACTCATCGAAACAAAAAATATCATTTCGAATAATACAAAGTTTTTGTTACTACATAACTGTAAAAACACATGCAATGAGCTCTGAACCGTCGAATGCAGTATCTCTATGTGCAAGATGGACGCCTCGACTCAGGAAAATTTTGGATAGAAAGATATCTCGGACTTTAATATCAATGTGTTCATACTGTTAACCCAAATAACCGTAGAAAAAATATTTTCATTGTTTATAAGATGTAGGATAATATAACATTACGGATTAGTATCAGTAGCATTTCAATAAAATGATTCTAAAACCTGTTTCACACTATACCACATAAGACAGACACTCGAAACCAACAGGAATATGTATCGATCTTTTTATCTTGAATTTTGCTTTTGATTCAAAATCTTATATTTTTGTATTTTGCTTTATTTCTTTAAATCATTTATCATACATCTATGATTTATTATGACTACAAATCTAACTCTTGTATTAATTTAATAAATTCTGTGTAAACCACATTACCACGTTGTAATACAAAGCTATATATATATTAATAAAATTCAGAAGAATCTCAATAAAATTAGTAACCGTGAAAAAATTAATTAATATATGATGTTAGCATAAACAATAAAGTATTGCCACTTGCTTCATATCATCTAAATTAAAATAAAACGTGCTTAATATCTTAATTTGGCACAAGTCTTAACAATAATGTGCCAGAAAGAATGCATTACAGCTGTTAAAAATAAATAAAAACACATACCTTCCAACATTTCACCCCTAGCGTACTCATTGTGCGTAAACTCGTATCACACGTTTATTACAAATTGTTTGTTTGTTTACAATATTAAATAATCAAGAGCAAAACAATCATAATATAAAACACATGAGAATCAGTGACATGTAACAAATGATAAATAAGAAAAAATAGTCTTAAACTACCATTACATTAAAAGGCCTCACCCTTACCTTGTATTTGGGTCGTGTTGATTCTACGCGAATATCCTGGATGCCACAAGCATTTGGAACCACAAATTTACACATCAGTTTCACAGAAATTCGTACATTTTGCTGGTTAAATTGATTTAATTATTTTGTGGGGTGTAAGTGAAATATTTTAGGAGAAAAACTATTAACGTTTATGTATTTGCCACAATCCGTCGGAACTCACGTAGGCATCGTATGCGACCGCAGCTGACTACAGTTCTCCATGAAGTTGGTTGCCATCTTGTAGTACAGAGCGCGTCAAAACGTGGACATTACATAAAACACTATATTTTCCAAAAACTATAAGCACTAGTTTAATTAAAATATGTAATCATACTTTAATCCAAAAACAAATGTAATTACATTACTTTTATTAATGTATAACAAGTTACAAACCAAAAGATTTATGCAATACGCACACCACTGTTTGACGTTCACTGAAATTTATCTCTGCATGTGTCCTACTTCACAGCAAAAAAGAAAATAATGACAATAAAAGAAAATTATTATACGATAACAAGGGCATCGTCACTAAGGTTTAGGTACTTGGTAAAAACACGCAAACTTTTCATATTACTTCCTATAATCTTTGATTGCGCCACCTGTAAGCACGCGCTAACTCGGGAGTTCGGTAAATTAGTAGTCACTTTCGAAGTTAAAACATTTATTTTTACAAGTATATTTAACAAAGTACTTGAGCAACAACTGTATAGCGAAACATATATGCAATAAATGTAAAAAATAAAAAGATGCACCTTTTTGTAAATTCATACAAGAATATCTCAACAACATATAAAAAGTAACATTTCTTCAAATAAAATAAAGCTTTTATCACTAACAGTTCAAAAATTAAAAAAATGAAAATATGGTATAAGAATACAATAGACAGGTTCAACACTTACATATTTTAGTCTATTTGTCTATTATAATGTTAACGGACAGACGACAGAATGAAATGTTTTCATCTAAATAATAGTGAAATCCTGAGTTTCAAGAAATACATTTTATAATTTAAAACACCTATTAAATATTAATAAACATACATTATCTATATATCCAAACTATTTTGTATACAAATTAATTAAAAAATACACGCACAATTTAATAACCAGTTTAAATTAAGTTTTTAGAATAACCACATGCAAACATCGCATTGGTAAAATTACATGGAATAAATATTGAAGTATTCGTTTGTACATTTCTTGGACGTTTTAAAAATTCATAACAATATTATTGTTTAGAAACGTTTCTGCGTATGCTTATGTGTAAGTTACTGAGCACGGTTACATTTTGATGTATTTTTTATTTAACTAGTTAAATCCTGCATAAATATTGATCTATTTTATCAAACCTCTAAATTTTGTTTCAATAGCCAAATTGACAACCCTATATAAATATTAGTTATATATGGACAACAGTGATATATATTTTATATAATGTTAATAATTGGCACATATTACATAACTTACTATATAAAAACACTATTTGAGTTAGCTGCTAAAAAATTTTCAGTTCAATACCAACACATAATTATAAGACTGAGAACGGATATCATATCACTAGCGAATGATGTTTACGTTTATGTATGATAATAAATGCTTATTTAAAATAAATAATACTACTAAGTAAAGCTTCATTCATATTTTTCGTGCTTTTCATAATTGTAACATCAAAACTAATTTTAAATTCGTCTTAATTATAATTATCAAGTCACACAGTCACTTAACTAGTCTATGAAATATTAATCTAATATACCTCAACCAGTTTTGCTATTACAATTATGAAACTCCTACGTTATAATAACTTTTAACACGGTCATTACAAACTTAAAAACAGTCGCTGAAAACAAACGAACTGCTTACTAATCTTATATTTCGAACTACAACAATAATGGCCAGTTTTCACGTTTTCAGTGATTATTTCAGTTGTAAAATTCTACAGGAAATGGCTAAAATACCGAACGCGGGATCTTTTAAAAAAAATCTCTAAATTCACCTCAACAGAGAACTTTACAGGATCATTTTTCGCTAGTCGAAAAAAAAAAATAGTAAGTTGTTTGAACTTGTTAATTTATTATTGGTTGAATCAGTTACATAATTTGATCGTTCAATTTTATGTTTAACAATTATATAAGAGATACTTGCTGTTATAGATAATATAAACTAACGCACATAACTCACGTAGTAGGTATTTTAATTTTTAACAACGGCCACGTTCTGGTCATTCTACTATTTTGCACAAATCTCTTATGTTTTTGGTTGTATTAAACCACGCCTTATCGGGAAATCGTGAATTTTTAAACGATCCCGCGTTCGAGACTTCAACCATTTCCAATTCTAAGTTCATTTTCGAAAATAAAATCCTTCATTAGAAAATTCTTTAGCAATTTTCTTGTTTGGCACAGCACAGCAATAACAGTCATGGATATACAAAAAGCTAACATTTTTGTTCATAAATTAATCCACAACAACTAGATGTCAGGCTAAATTTTGCCGAAAACGACATACATGTATATATCATATTAAAATACAAACTCTAATAATAATCATCAAAAAAATATCTCCTTCTTAAATAAAGAAATAAAATTTCTCATCACATTAATTCGGTTCAACAAAATCGATTCATAAGATTGAAGAGGAACGAAGAGAAACGAAAGAAACTTACTAAACGATTTGTGCTCTGCGATAGCCACTAGAGTTGCCCAGCTGTTAGGCAAGCTGAGTAGATGCAGAAGAATATTCATGGTCCAACGTGTTGGCTTCTTCTACCTCCTTAAAGTGAGATTTAAAGAGCAGAACTACACCTAGAAGAACTATCGGTAAACCTAATAGTGAACAGATCAGCTCTCCAGTTATAGACGGATTCCAGATTAGTAAACCTGAAAATGAATTATTATTTTTTAAAAGACTTCAGTAGAATTCTATATCACAAAAAGTGAAAATTAGTTTTAATAGGAATAATTTTTATTTTCGGTATAAATGTAGATTTTATCGCACACCAATTTACAAGAAAAAGGGATAATTATAGATTTAAAAGTAGATACAGTTTTTCTGAGTAAAATAGAACTGAATTAATTTAAATTGTAGATGATGATGATGATGATAATAATAATAACAATAATAATAATAATAATGAATTAACATGGTCAAATACTTAAATATCATACATGATTCAAAGTAGATGAACAGATTATTTTCAATAAAATCTGCTAGTTCAAAACCATCATTCAATGTAAACAATGAATTTCTTCCTTTTTTAGATTCTTTCTTTTCTTATGTTTATTATTTTATGAAGTGCTTACCATTTTTGGCGGTAGTCATATTAAAAACAGACCACCATATTCCAGTCAGAGGCAAAGCAGTAGTAGTCATAGCGACAGTAAATACCGCAGATTGGCTCAAGATTAGGAACCTTATTGAGGACAATGTGTAGACAATATAAGCCAATAGGAACAGCCAACCATAGATGTAAACCTCTCCACAATCATGAGGAGAATGTTTCGATGCTTCCGTAGGCACTGTAAAGTGGCAAGCGATGCCGTGCCCCGTAAAGTTCAGAAATTCGCTTACATTTGATGCCTAAAACCATAATTTATAATAATATTTATCCTAAATCAGCATAGATTCATTTGAAAGAACGGACAAAATTATTAACAAAATAGTACTTTTTACCTCTCGCTAAGAGAGGTATTGGATTCATGCTAAAATTCGCATATCCAGATTTTAGTGGATAAGCACGTTTTAAGGTCCCTATAATGCGATTATAACATTTTTACGTAGATGTCCGTGTGTGTGTTTGGATCCTCATAACGCTCTAACTCTAATACTATCAATCGAAAAAATTTTAACCCTATATTTCGACCTTATTCTAATATGTGTGGGCGTGTGTATTTATTGTGTGTTTGTGCGTGCGTGCGGGTATGTGTGTGTGTGGTTGAATGTTGAAGGGACGGTTTCTTAAATTCTATAAGAATATAGACCAATTTAACTACGCATTCTTTATTTTTTTACTTGTAAACGAAGAATAATAAGCAAATATGTTTCAGTAAATATAACTCAAGAGACTACCAAAATCAACAAGAGGTCCTATAAACCATAACAAAAAACAATAAAATGTACACTTTATCCTTAAAGTACTACTGAATAAATAACGATTAAGATAAAAAAAACATTTTTTTAAGAATTACTTTGCGAGATATTTGAATTTATTTCCAGGCCACAGATGACGTCATACTATTAGTATCTTTCTCGCGCAGCCTACTACAGAAACTAGTGTGAGAAAGATAGCTATAAGTTTCTTTAAAAATCAAATGCACCTATACAAAAAACAATGGGGTATTTCACTCAATTTTTTTTATTATTTTAAATAAAACTTCATTCAGTTTTGAAGCAATTCATAGTATTAAAAAATCTTAATTGTTCCTAGTTTCAGACTATTTTATTTTCGAGAAATCAGTGTAACGTCACATTTCCTCTATACTTGTCTTTCTCACCCACACTGCTCTGAGTACGCTACGAGAGAAGGATAACAATTGTATGACGTCAATTTTCCCTTTTAGCAAATGTGAAATATCTCGTAAAGTAATTATTTAAAAAGTGTTTTCATTGTTTTAACTATTATTTATTGAGCCATACTTTATGTTAAATTGAAATTTTCTTAATTTTGTTGTTATGGTGGAATACCCCATAATTACTTCAGAATTAAGCGAACTTTCATTTAAAAATATTTTTAAAAAATTGGTTTATGGGCCCATTGTATTTTTATACAAAACCGAAATATGCAATGTAAGCATTAAACATTATAAAATAAAATTATAATAAATATACATAATACCAAGTACAAGTAGAATAATGTTTCTCAGTTTATAATTAACTATAATTTTATATTCTTACATAAATACACACTGTTTCCTGACACGAACTCAAATTAAATCCTATTCCTGTAACAATAATTCCTCACCATATGTATTTAAACAATTTTTTGTCTAATCCACATTTCTACAGGCCGCCTATTTCTTACCTTTAAAGATTACATCAACATGTACTCATGGTAGAACAAGAGAATCCATTACAGAGGAGTTTATATAGGAAAGCAGTTTTTTTTTTCTTTTAAATATTATTTGTCCCGTAAAATTTTGAAGGGTAATATTTGTACACACATATGTATACAGGTGTATTATGATTTAAAAAAATAACAACGTATTCCCGAAATAATTTTGAGTAAAAAATGTCATATGAACATAGGGGGGTATTCCACCATAACAAAAAAAAAAAATTAAAAAATTCAATTTAACATAAAGTATGGCTCAATAAATAATAGTTAAAACAATGAAAACATTTTTTAAATAATTACTTTACGAGATATTTCACATTTGCTAAAAGGGAAAATTGACGTCATACAATTGTTATCTTTTTCTCGCAGCGTACTCAGAGCAGTGTGTGTGAGAAAGACAAGTATAGGGGAAATGTGACGTTACAATGATTTCTATACTGTTAAACTAGGAACAATTAAGATTTTTTAATGCTATGAATTGCTGAATGAAGTTTTATTTAAAATAATAAAAAAAATTGAGTGGAATACCCCATTAAAAAGAGTCAAAGTTTCATAAACAACAACAAGAGGCCCATAAACCATAACAAAAAATAATAAAATGTACCCTTTATTCTTAAAGTACTGCTCAATAAATAACGATTAAAAAAATAACATTTTTTTAATAATTACTTTGCGGGATATTTGAATTTGTTGACGTCACACTATTGGTATCTTTCTCGCCAGCCTACTACAGAAACTAGTGTGAGAAAGATAGCTATAGGTTTCTTTAAAAATCAAATGCAGCTATACAAAAAACACATATGACTTTTTGATACCACGAATTGCTTCAAAATTAAACGAACTTTCATTTAAAAATATTTTTAAAAAATTGGTTTATGGGCCCATTAAAAAAAAATATTTAATCAAGTTACCTATTTTTAACACACAAGAACAAACAATGAAACAACAATGCAAAATTAATCTGGAATTTCTATTTTTTTAACCTCTCGTTACCCTTGGTAAGGGAGGTGTAGGGATCGTGCTAAAAATCGCATATTGAGATTTTTTATTTTATAATGCTACGGAATTCAATTTATAGAATTCATAATGGGGTATTCAGGTGATATGGAATTAATGCAAAATAATAACTTTTTTCTATAGTTTCCATCTTCATATAGTAGAAAAATATAATAAAATATGTTTAATAAACAGTTTTAATTCATAATTTAATGTTACAAAATTGGAATTTTTACAGCTCTAGAAACGTCCTTGAAATTTGTGACGTCAAGTTAATTGGCAAGAGCCAACAAAGTGTCTGACATCTGGTGGCAAAATAAAACATATAAGTAGTAGGGAAAACGTTGTGTTGTCATATAGGGTTATAAGTAAACAGCAACCAAAAATGACCAGCAAATTGAAGAAATATTGTTCTGTACTGCAGTGCAATAATTATGCAAGTGCTGACATATTCGTTCATTATTTCCCCAAAAAGAGAAATATTAAAAAATAAATGGAAAATTGCGTTAAAAATCGGAAAAGACATATCACCGTTCATGAGTTTGTTCACAACATTTTTTACCTAAGCGACTTTATTCCATATAAGTATTTACAAAATTTTATGCTTCAAAACTTTATTAGATTGTTTTTGTAGTTATTAAAAGAAAAATATTAAGAAGAAATGCTATACCAAGCCAAAAATTATCCAAAGAAAATTCGACAAAACCTCTGTACAGAGAAGAAAAATAGACAGATGTTACACCTGTAGGTAGTAACTATTATTCTTTAAAATTATATATTTATTTTAAATTGTGTATAGGAAAGATAGAGAAGAAGAAGGAACTATAAAAATACCAGAAGTTGAACAACATCAAGAGGAAGACGTGCAAAACAAAGAACTTGATGTACATTTGTATTTAATGTTATTACGATTGAGTGAGGAGCCCCTTTGAAAATAGATGTTTGAACACACAGTCCATTTATTTCTATATTATTATGTTTATCTGTCTTATATCCGCACTAGTATATCCAGCTAAAAATAATTAAATAAGTAGTTAACATGCAGATAACTTCAATTTTGAATCTTATTTTACCTTTATATATTGCTTCTCCTTCGACCATAGGCCGCACAGCACCATTTAAATAAATGTATATATTTGACATTGTGATAAACATATTTAATTTCAATTAAAAATAACAAAATATCCTCAAAACAAAGCATCAAAATACAATTAGCACAAACGTAAAATATAATGTTTTCCCTATAAGTCGGTCATTAGTGCTGCCATCTCTAGGATGTGGCTCTCGCGGATAATCTTTTGCTCATTTCAAAGTAAATATTTTCGTTTAAAAACACAGATGGTGCCAGTAGTTAACAAATAAATAAATATATCATCACGATATATTACCCATTTCTGGGTATGCCAGTGTCTACAACACATGTAGACATCGGTAAGAAAAAAAAAACACAGTAGTTAACACGAGCGGGTATATTTCTTGTTTGACATTTCGTCCACTTTCTCCTATTTTTACCATAAACAAACACAGGACAAACACCGAAATACACGCTGCTACTAAAATCATATGTAAACAAGCAGATGGCTGTCATGAACATGTGGATTTAGGCGCTGAAGTTCATTGCAGATGTCACCATCGAGTTGACGTCATAAGCGCGCCATGATAAGAAAATTTGAACTGCGATGAATTTTTTAAAAATTCATATCTCATGTGATGCATACATTTTCTTACTCAAAATTAGATATTTAGAGTCCTATTGGTCTGTACTAATGTAAAAAAATATTTTTAAAAAATGTCGGAATACCCATTCTCTGATTTGTCGATGTCAGCTTGAATAGTTCACATTGGCGTGTAGTGCGAGCTCGGTTTTAACCACGATTTAAAATATACTGGTTGTGCCACTCTGCACAAAACGAGGGTCCAAAGCGATACGTGTTTCCTCGTTTTTTCCGGTAGAGGCGCAACGTGAGAACGACCCAACTGACACCTGTCATTTGCATGTCATTTTGAAAATATTACATGTTATATCTTATAGAAAGGTAAATAAAACAGGTTTTGAAGTACATATTCGTAATATATATAATGTAATATAAATATTTTATTGAAAGATATTGCAATTAATGCAAAATGAAAAGAAAATTAAATAGAAAATGTTTCATTCCTGGATGTGAAACCGGTTACAAGAAATCCACTGAAAAAGAATCTCTGCTGCTCCGCTCGATATATCACTTTTTAAAAAATGGCAATGTACAATTAGTAGAGATGATCGCGAATTAAGATTGAATGATGTTTGTCGAAAACATTTTCGGGAAGAAGATATTATTACCGAATGGAAATCTGGAAGCGTACGGTTCTATCAATTTATTTAGTTTTCCAATTTTAAATTCTAACAATGTATTGATTTAGGTTTCCATTAAATATATAAATTTATATTAAAAATAAGTTCATTACGCATTTCATTTTTTTATATTTTATGTAAAAATAGTTTGCTGTGATAGGGTCGTTCTCACGTAGCGCATCTAGCGGATTATTCAAGGAAACACGTATCAAGCGAACCATCAGAAACAATGAAAAACATGACAAGTGCCATAACCAGTATATTTTAAATCGTGGTTTTAACTAAAACGCTGTTTTAAGAAATTTCAAATTTCATAATCTAATAATAAAAATAAATAATATCAAATTTATCAATATATGATTTTTAAGCAGAAGATAGTTTGAATTCAAACAAATATTTTAAAAAAAATCGTTATTTAAACATGAGGGTGAAATTAAATATTAAAATTTGAATTTGACATTTCTTAAAACTTAGAGATATAATCATTTAGAAGCATTTTGAGTTTAAACCGTATCTTTTATATTAGCCAATCGTTATTTATTGAGCAGTACAGTAAGTACAAAGTGTACATTTTATTATTTTTTGTGGTGGTGGTGGGCCCCATTGTGGTGACTGTAGAAAAAATCTTGTTGGGGTATTCCACTCAATTTTTTTTATTATTTTAAATAAAACTTCATTCAGTCTTGAAGCAATTCATAGTATTAAAAAATCTTAATTGTTCCTAGTTTAACAGTATTTTATTTTCGAGAAATCAGTGTAACGTCACATTTCCCTTATACTTGTCTTTCTCACACACACTGCTCTGAGTACGCTGCGAGAGAAAGATAACAATTGTATGACGTCAATTTTCCCTTTTAGGAAATGTGAAATATCTCGTAAAGTAATTATTTAAAAAATGTTTTCATTGTTTTAACTATTATTTATTGAGCCATACTTTATGTTAAAGTGAAATTTTTTCAATTTTTTTGTTATGGTGGAATACCCCATTGGACATTGTCGCTTTCGAGAGAATGGCACGCTCCTGTGTAGCGCGGTAACAACCTCTCAATCGACAATGTCTCATTTTGCGCTCTTAATACACAATTAGCTATTACATAAAGTTGGAAATACATATGTCGTGTTTGGTATCAAATGAAATATACTTTGACGAGCTGCCTTGCAGATATGTCAAAAATTTAATAACTCGATCGGCTTTTGTTTTTTATATAAATTTGTCAAAACTATTTCGTGGTATCAAATGAGGGGTCTCGTCAAGGGGTGCCATGCAGAAATAATAAAAATTTGACAGCTCGATCGTCTTTGGTTTTTTGCATAAAGTTGTCAAAACCATGTCATGTTTGGTATCAAATGAGAGGTATCGTCAAGGGCTGCTATGCAGAAATGTCAAGAAACTTGACAGCTCGATCGGCTTTTGTTTTCTGTATAAAGTTGTAAGTATTGTGTCGTGTGTGGTATAAAATGAGAGGTATTGTCAAGGGCTGCTACACACAAATGCCAAAAACTTGACAGCTCGATCGGCCTTTGTTTTCTGCATAAAGTTGTGAGAATTATGTCGCGTTTGGTATCAAATGAGAGATATCATCAAGGGCTGACATGCAGATATAGCAAAACTTTGACAGCGCAATCGCCTTTTGTTTTTTGCATAAAGTTGTCAGAACCATGTCGTGTTTGGTAGCAAATGAGAGGTATTGTCAAGGGCTGCCATGCATAAATATCAAAAATTTGACCGCTCGATCGGCTTTTGTTTTCTGCATAAAGTTGGCAGAACCATGTCTTGTTTAGTATCAAATGAGAGGTATTGTCAAGGGCTGCTACGCATAAATGTCAAAAACTTGACAGCTCGATCGGCCTTTGTTTTCTGCATAAAGTTGTGAGAATCATGTCGCGTTTGGTATCAAATGAGAGGTATCATCAAGGGCTGCCATGCAGATATAGCAAAAAATCGACTGCTCGATCGGCTTTTGTTTTCTGCATAAAGTTGTCAGAATCATGCCGTGTTTGGTATCAAATGAGAGGTAGCGTCAAGGGCGCCATGCAGAAATATAAAAAATTTGACAGATCGGTCGGCTTTTGTTTTCTGCATAAAGTTGGCAGAATTGTGTCGTGTTTGGTATCAAATGAGAGGTATCGTTAAGGGCTGCCATGCAGAAATGTCAAAAACTTGACAGCTTGATCGGCTTTTGTTTTCTGCATAACGTTGTCCAGAACCATGCCGTGTTTAGTAGAAAATAAAACGTTTTCTGACGTGCAATCATGCAGAAATGTCAAAAATGTGACAGCCTGATCGTAATTAAAATATCTAGTAGACATGAAACATATGATAGTTGTTATGTTTATGAGCTGTCATTAATTGTATGAAACATTACAATAAAATAGAAGTTTTCACTTCGTACGTGCGGTCTTAAGCACACACAATTTTTTTTTTATTGGATAATACTCCGATATTATCCAGTCAAACAAGATCAAACTGCACGTATCTTCCCATCACTATTTTCTTACATGAAATGAAGTATAGCACTTGAATGAGCCATTAACGAGCCAAATATAACTAGACAAAACTTCGAGTTTGTTTTGATTTCGGGTGGCCAGGGGTGGATTTCTATAATTCGTCCGTTATCAAACGGTACCGTTATCACTATAGTTACATGAAAGATCTCATTTTGACAAATATGACGTAAATCTACCAATCATCTTATAAAAATTACGTTTCTATAGAGATAACGGTACCGTTTGATGTTTTATCTAGTTCGAGCATTTCTCACTAGAGGCCACGTAGAGTGTCAGAGTCTAGTTTGAACAATGCTCACTAGAGGCCACGTAAAAATATGTATTTACGAATAAAAATGATGTTTAAATTCAATGTTAATATAAGGATTTGTCACTAATCCACTTTAGGAATGTGCCTGTAAACTACTAAACTGTGAATGTTGAAATGCTAACTAAGAACACTTGCGCCTCTCGTGAGTATCGTTCGAACTAGACACTAGACTAGACATTGACACTCTACGTGGCCTCTAGTGAGAAATTCTCGAACTAGATAAAACATATCTCTCTCTCTACTTTCTCTGTCTGGCCAGCCGAAATCAAAACATCAATGACGAGGGATAAGACACGGAAGATCACGTGACCTATCATACGTTTTGTCCTTTTCTCACTTCAGATTCGATCTTGAGCCAAAGCTCAAATCCCATGCTAACTTCGACTGTATTTTATAACGCCGTACGCATGCGTAAATACGAAATGTGACAACTATTCAAACTTACGCATGCGCACTGTTATGAAATTTAAGAATGGGTTTGCGGGTTGCGTCGAATTTGTTGCCATTTTGTATTATTTTAGTTAATGTCTCAACTACAGGTTAACAAAAAAAATGCGATACTGTCAATTTAACCAACGGTTAAAAATTTAACTATACTTCATTTCACGTAAGAAAATAGCATATGGCGCTTGAGAACCGACCGTGTTTACATGCTTTAAATAAATAATGACAATTCGTGGAACCAAACTTTGTCAATAATAAAAATATTTTTACCTATACATTGTACGAGTCCTGAATATTAAAAATTACATGAAAACATGGTTAAATATCGCTTAATTCTTTCGTTTTTATTTCATAATTGACAGTTGACAAGCGATGCGCAGTTCTAGTGTCAACGTAACCCGCTGCTGCTATACATATCTTGATTCAAAACTGAAAAAATCTGATGCGGCCAGCACATGTCCTCCCGCCAATTCCATGTTTAAAATAGCATTGAGCTTTAAGTAAAGTTTCACTTCCGATTGATCGTTTGTAAACAAAATCTACTTTGTTGTTCCAATAAATAGAAAAGTTTGTAATACGAAATTTTGGATTATATTTTATTGTTTTTCCTGAAAAATCTGTTAGAGCTTCAAATTAAGTACTACATCCGGTTTATCATATAGTCAAAATATAATATGTTGTTTCAAATTATATAAGAGTTATATGTTGTTCCAATAAATAGAAAAGTTTGTAATACGAAATTTTGGATTATATTTTATTGTTTTTCCTGAAAAATCTGTTAGAGCTTCAAATTAAGTACTACATCCGGTTTATCATATAGTCAAAATATAATATGTTGTTTCAAATTATATAAGAGTATTAAATACCAACTTTGCGAACTTTTGGATCATTAATATATTTTAAGGAAAAATCGTCACACACACATTATTGTCAATATCATCACCAACTTCCTTATGCTCTAAAACGCAATCTGTGTAAATTCTTCGCCGTACATTATTCATTTCGTGAATGTGTAGTTGCAAATTATTATTTGACACTTTGAAATCACGTTCTTATTGAGAGCTGTTTGATATATAATGCTGCAAACATCAAACTTGAATCGAATTATCCTGTATATCTAATATTTATGTATGATGGAATAGTTATTTAAGTACCTAGGACAAAAAATTGCATATTACAGCAGAGCTTGAGTTTGCTTTCCGAGGCGAAGCCGAGGTAAAGCAAACAAGCGAGGCTATAATATGCATTTTTTGCCGAGGTACATATTACATTTTTCTGTCTACCTTACTTTACGTAATAGATCTAGAAATAAATACACGTTTTTTTAAATTCGTAAAATCTTATTATTTATTATATGAATAATATAATATATATCTTCTGCCATTTTCACAAAATTTTAATTCTTAGCTCTGTTTTAGTTTGAAGGAAGACACACTACACTCACAGACACATCAACACTATTTGACAGGTGAAAATAAACAAATCCAACAAAATAACCTCGAAAACAACTCTATCCAGCGGCATCATTAACAATTAGTCATGTCAAAATTAATAATTTTTAGTATAGTTAATTTCATTATTAATTGCGCACATATTTAAATTAAATTTATCATTAAAATAATATTTTTATTTGCTCGTTTGATATTTGTTATTTGGTGGTACACACACTTGCAATAATCATAAAATCGTAGTAGGCTTAGTAGTCCAGGCAACGAAGACCGAAAAGAGCCAAATAGCGGAAATAATTCATGTAGAAGCAAATTTTGGCACAGTTATAGGGGAAGGTGTCCTTAACAAAATACTAAAAGTACTGATGGGTGGGAGTGAAGCTAAGGGAGGGGGGGGGGGCTCTAAAGGTCCCTTTTTTCAGTTTTTTGTTAATAACTCGAAAACTACTGCCTCTAGCGAAAAAATGTTTATGTATTAGATTAATCCACATAAAATTCTCTACAAAAAAGGTCCTATACACATTTTTGCTAGGATCCATAATTAAGGAGATATAGAGAAGGGGAAATAAAGTTTTTTAAAAAAATTGATTTTTATTGTTAAAAATCAAGTTTTATTGATAAATGAACTATGCAGAGCCCACGTATTAATAACTTTACTACATGTAATATATAATGGAAGAATTGTGTGCGGGGTGGAGGGGGGTAGGGTTGGGTACCGCAATAATGTACGTCGTTTTAGATGACTATAGACAGAAGGGGAGAACGGTTGGAATGAGTTCAGGGCCCCCGTCACTGGCTGTTGGTCCCGTTATCCTCCGGGGCCTTCGTATTGGCGTTCGTCCCTATCAGGGACAATTCGGGACCCGCTACTCAATGTTAAAACTAATGTATCGTCTAAACGTCCTTGTCAGTTAATTACGACCTCACCCACTACGTTGGTGCTAGTATCAATTTTTTATTATTAATTTTACAGTATAATAAATGATTAACATTTGCATTCAAATAAATGCTTTGTATACTTCTCTTATATCATGGAAAAATGGTTAAAATGAAATATATAGTAATGAAGGATGTATCTTGAACATTAATTTTCTTCAAATTCTAAATTTTCATTATCATCGGTGCTGTCTTCAATGGGGGCTTCATTCGTACATGAGCCGAGGCACACCCCGCAGGCACCGGAGCAGGCAATTCCTGCTTTGCGACAACCGCAGCGCACTCCACACCCAGTCGTGCATCGGCAAAAGATCCTGTTCAAAACGGAGTCGGGTGCCACAGGGTCGTTCGTGGTAACTGGGTTAAGGATCCCACGTTCTCCTTTAACCCAACCCCATTGGGTGGGTGGTAAGGGGTTGCCGAGCCACTGTTCTACCTGTAAGAACGTAATTGATATTTATAATTTAAAGAAACCCGTATTTAACAACTATATATGTAAATAGATATACCTGTAGATATACTCTGAGTAAGTGTTTCTTTGAAGCTCCTCTGGTGGGCGGAAGAGTGGCCATGCCTAATTTGGGCTTCGTTGACGCTTTTAAAAATTCCGAATACCGATGTTCGTTTAGGTTGTTTTGATGTGCAGGCGCTTGGTATACAGCCAGAAAAAGCTCGCCAGCCTCTTCAATATCATCAGGTAATGTTGAGGGATTTGTAAATATTGCTGAGACGTTACGGGTGAGCCCAGGATTTGCTGTGAAGAGCTTAACGATTCCCACTTTTGATCTAATTTCGAATTAGCTCAACGTGGTTATTTGACTCTACATTTCATGAAGGTAATTTGAACATTTTATTACTTCCATGAAATAAGAGAAGTATACAAAGCATTTATTTGAATGCAAATGTTAATCATTTATTATACTGTAAAATTAATAATAAAAAATTGATACTAGCACCAACGTAGTGGGTGAGGTCGTAATTAACTGACAAGGACGTTTAGACGATACATTAGTTTTAACATTGAGTAGCGGGTCCCGAATTGTCCCTGATAGGGACGAACGCCAATACGAAGGCCCCGGAGGATAACGGGACCAACAGCCAGTGACGGGGGCCCTGAACTCATTCCAACCGTTCTCCCCTTCTGTCTATAGTCATCTCAAACGACGTACATTATTGCGGTACCCAACCCTACCCCCCTCCACCCCGCACACATTTCTTCCATTATATATTACATGTAGTAAAGTTATTAATACGTGGGCTCTGCATAGTTCATTTATCATTAAAACTTGATTTTTAACAATAAAAATCAATTTTTTTTAAATTTTTTATTTCCCCTTCTCTATATCTCTTTAATTATGGATCCTAGCGAAAATGTGTATAGGAACTTTTCTGTAGAGAATTTTATGTAGATTAATCTAATGCATAAACATTTTTTCGCTAGAGGCAGTAGTTTTCGAGTTATTAACAAAAAACTGAAAAAAGGGACCTTTAGAGGCCCCCCCTCCCTTAGCTTCATTCCCACCCATCAGTACTTTTAGTATTTTGTTAAGGACACCTTCCCCTATAACTGTGACAAAATTGGCTTCTACATGAATTATTTCCGCTATTTTTCCTTCGTTGCCTGGACTATAGCGTACGAAAAATGTTTGCGGACGAAAAGTGATAAGGTTCAGAAAAGTGTCATTTTTCGTCCGAAAATAAGTACGTAAAATTTCACTTTTCGTATAGGTAGACAGAAAAATATATTATTTTTACAAACCTTAATTTCATTAGAATCATATTTAAACTACTAAATTCTTCTTAACACGGTTTCATTATTAATTTTAATGAAAATTGCTGCATGACAGTGACATTTGTTTAAATATGTCAAATTTGTTATTAAAGTATTGTTTTTGTTTGACGCAGAGGCAAAGTGATGTACAAAAATAAATTATTTTATAATATAATATAAAGTTATTTCAAGTTATTTACTAAATGCTATTATCGTAGAATGGGGTCCTATACCATAGTAATATTTCAACTATCTTAAATAAGAAGACGAAAATATACATAAATTAATGAGTATTAGTGAAAAAATTTTCTTTAAATATTGACTAGGTCACAAACTATAACCGATTGAAGCTGATTACTAATTGGGTATGACGCGTTAGGTACTAAGAATTTGATTGGTCGCCTGATTTTAAAAAGGAGATTCGCACGTCTGTAGCGGTCACCTTTAAAGGTTTATGAAATGTCATGTTGTTCTATAACCTAACAAAACATTTAACAATTTTGTGTTTGATGAATTTGTTTAATTATAACATCTAGTAATATTAACAATAATAATATATTTATAATTAAATCAATTTGTAATATAAATTAAATTAATAATAATATTAATTAAATTAATATTGAAACTTCAAAACAGCCAACACTAGCGCCATCCGTCGTCATACTTTGTGTAATAATATTGTCAAACTGTTTCAATGTTCTATAATTTATTAGGAAAAAAATTCTTATAATTTACGTCATTTATACTTAATAATAATTTCTTCATGAGTATAATAGTAGAGTGCTAGAGAACAATAATTTTCACTTTTGTGGGGGAATCGGTGTTACAAGCTGAAATTTTCGCACATGAAAGTTAATGACGTAACAAACTAAAATTTCGAATTTGTTAAACTATAAGCCTGGCAAAAGGGCACTAGAATCAAAATTTGAGTTATACACATAACTGTAAAGAGAAGGAAATTCTGAATTTAATCATATTAAAAAAATGTCAACTTTCGTGGCCGGTCTATTTTTAATTATTTTTTGAAATATACGAAATACATTGTGGTTTACGTGTTTAAGAAACTTTAAATCGAATTTACTCTAAAAGAATGACGGAAAAATCAAGCAAAATTAACCAATTTTTATGTTTACACCAGATTATCTCAAAAAGTAAGGCGTAAATCAAAAAATTGTATTCTTTATAAAATTTTCTTTCATCTTTTAGGGATGCGGTGGTACATTTTTTATAATTTTTGGATCTATGATATTCGAATTATTTAATAAATTATAAAATAACACGTTTTCATGCATTCCATCAGCGTTCGGCGTTGAGCGGTCCCCACTTCTCTAGTTATATCTCCCTCCCTGTATCCCTATTGACCTATCTCTTTCTATCCATCATTCATTTGTGGTTTATTTTAATAATTGTAGTACATATGTATTGTATCAATTAAGATTTAAAAAATATACGATATATGTACACACATTTATTACCACTTTTTGGAAACAAATTTTTAGTAAAAGTAATCATAAATAATAGTAATTTATTTACATGAAGATTAGACACACCAATACATATTAAAAAATAATAAAAGTAAGGTAAGTAAAATATTAATAAAATATCGATTAATGACAAAAGCAAATTATTTTTTAATATGTATTGGTGTGTCTAATCTTCATGTAAATAAATTACTATTATTTATGATTACTTTTACTAAAAATTTGTTTCCAAAAAGTGGTAATAAATGTGTGTACATATATCGTATATTTTTTAAATCTTAATTGATACAATACATATGTACTACAATTATTAAAATAAACCACAAATGAATGATGGATAGAAAGAGATAGGTCAATAGGGATACAGGGAGGGAGATATAACTAGAGAAGTGGGGACCGCTCAACGCCGAACGCTGATGGAATGCATGAAAACGTGTTATTTTATAATTTATTAAATAATTCGAATATCATAGATCCAAAAATTATAAAAAATGTACCACCGCATCCCTAAAAGATGAAAGAAAATTTTATAAAGAATACAATTTTTTGATTTACGCCTTACTTTTTGAGATAATCTGGTGTAAACATAAAAATTGGTTAATTTTGCTTGATTTTTCCGTCATTCTTTTAGAGTAAATTCGATTTAAAGTTTCTTAAACATGTAAACCACAATGTATTTCGTATATTTCAAAAAATAATTAAAAATAGACCGGCCACGAAAGTTGACATTTTTTTAATATGATTAAATTCAGAATTTCCTTCTCTTTACAGTTATGTGTATAACTCAAATTTTGATTCTAGTGCCCTTTTGCCAGGCTTATAGTTTAACAAATTCGAAATTTTAGTTTGTTACGTCATTAACTTTCATGTGTGAAAATTTCAGCTTGTAACACCGATTCCCCCACAAAACCCATTTTTTGACGCTTTTCGTAGCGCTGAGCACTCTACTATAACGTATAAGTTTTTATATACAAACATTTCAGCTATGCAAACATGAAAAAAATTGTTCCCTCTATAACTAACAGTTTGCCCCATTGTTTGTCGATCACTTGTTAGTACCTGCTACGTCACGCACAAATTCTTAAACTTTAAAAATTCATATCTCGCTTATTACGTAAAATTTTTAAGTCGCGTTTGCACTAAAATTCTTATTTTATCCTGTTCTTACAGAAAAATAAAATAAAAGAAAAATAGTATAGGACCCCATTGAAGATTGTGCCATTATATTCAATTTGTATTGGTAAAAGTTGCTAAAAAATTATATTCAATGAATTTTTTACAAGAAAAACTGTTAAAAGCTTGTATAAATGATACTTCCGGTTATCCGATATACACTCAAAACTAATGAGCTCTTCCCCCACATTAGCATAGAATGGATATACAAAATTTCAATTTTTTCTGATTGATAGTATTTGAGTAATCGTGTCCACATGATCCACACACACACACACACACACACACACACACATACCTACAGACATCATTGTAAAAATGTTAAAATCGGATTCTGGGGACATCAAAACGTGCTTATTCACTAAAATCTCTATATCCGATTTTTAGCACGATCCCTATACCTCCCTTACTTAGGGTAGCGGGAGGTAAAAATAATGCTGCTATTTATGACGCTTTGATCCCTTGTAATTCTGTAACGCAAAGAAATAAGACCTATGTTCATATGACATTTTTTTACTCAAAATTATCTCGGAAATATGCTATTAAGTTTTTTTACACTAGTCATGAGTAACGTATCCTGTACATACAAAGAAAACTTAATTTAAAGACATGATAAAAATAAATTTACTATGCGTCATTTCAAGAAATGAGCGTCGGATCAACTGTGAAATAGGGATAGATCAGAAGCAGACACGTGATTTGAATGACCTTGAAATTATTGGAATAAACTGTTTTGCATGTGCATGTCACTTCACAAATGTATTTTGCTCTTCTATTTTTTTTTTTTTTTTTTTTTTTTAAGAGTACAGGTCAGTGGCTATACATGTTAAGTAGTAAATAGTAGGTATATGCGATTTATTAACATTTCGTCCGTCATTTTCTTATAGTCGCACGACTGTAACTCGTCCTAACGATAGATTTTCTAATTATAGATTAATTATTAAGTATTAAAATTAAAATAAATTATTTGAAATAATTTTCTGTGAAAAAAAAGCGCTTCTAGTACTTGTACAATACTTATTAATGCAAAAATGTTAATGATTAATTTTGTTCGTTCCTTCAAATGAATACCAACAGTATATCATACCCTTCCTATTGAAGGAATAACGTCAGTCCACACGAGGAAAACTGACAAAATCCAACAGATAATGTGTAACCAAAGAGATAAATGCAATGCAGAGTAGTTCTTAATTGGAGCTTGAGAAGTAATTAACGGATGTGAGGAAGTTGAGACGGATTGACCGGACATACCGATAGTAGAATCTCGGTTCGAGACAAGTTTAGAAATTGTAGACAACAGCGATGAAGATATACTCGTATACACCAAACTCTACAACCATAATAAGATTGATTTATACATACGTGTATATAAAACATAAAACTATTAAATTAATTTGAAACTTAAATGGCTATAAAATCTGTTTTATGAACACAATTTCATTATCACCACTAATAATTTGTCGTATAAATAAAGTCAAATTAATCAATATGTCGAAACGTGTAAACTTACGACAGAAAATAGAAATGTATTAATTTTGTATGTACGTCAAATATTAATGTACGGATATTATGATAAATTTTATTACTTTCGACATAAAAAAAATAAGGCCGCAACAAATAATACCTACTTACATAAAAGATAAAACAATTAACTTTATGTCATTAATGATAAACTCCATTATCCATTGTCATGCAAATATCTCTACTTACGGATTGAGTAGGAATGAGATATCTTTCAAGTAGAGTATAATGAGCAGAAAAAATTGACAATCCACAAATGTACACAGCGGCCCAAGTGGCATGAGTCTGCCAAGTCCAAATGCCTGCATCGTCCGATTTTCGTTCTCTTTCCAAACCACGGCATCGGAATTCATCACACAAGCCGTAATCAACAGAAATAAACAACCCAACAATTATAGTTGTACTCGAAAATATACGTTGTAACCCCATCACTAAAATATTGCACAACCTTAACAACAAATCTTTAAATATTTGTAAATATACTTACTTTTCCTACAGAAAAAGAAGTAATACACCAATGAGAAAACCAATACAATTCCTTTTATTGGATCTTGAAGATGACACATTACTCTTTTGCGGTCTATGGCATATACAACCATAAACCCAGCCAATCCATACATGATTCCGATTTTTATTAACTTATTCCACTCAATCGGAGGCTGTAATAACTTATTTGGAGCGCTTTTTGAGCACAGTTTCTTCGAAACAAAAGTGAAGAACAGTAAAATAACTACAGTAGCAAGAGATGTGAAATGAATCATAGTGTAAGCATCTCCTTTTACATTAATAGTTTCTAAGTAAACGGGAAGAAGAATAACTAGGAATGTAGATGAAATAATAAGGAGAAACCCAATAAATAAAAACTGAACTTTGTTTTGAACAGAGTATGGAGTAGAAGTGGGAATGAAACCTTGTTTATCCGAAGGCAAGCACGGTTCTTCATTTTCAGTCATTGAATCTTCATCGGAGCACCGAAGAAGATCATCATGATCGTCATCTTCCATCTTTACTAGTTTAAGAGATTAGACCTAGAAGTATAACTGTAATTAACACTACATTCATCACTCGCGTAGTGGAAAAGCGTCTACTGACTAGTTATTATCAGTTTTGTCACTTTATAAGCGCTTGTTGTTCATGAATTCTTTATAAGTATGTTTATATTTCAGTACAAAATCAACATACCTACGTAAAATATTGTACCGAATAAAATCTAATCCAAACATTTGATAAACATCTATCAAATAAAATATGAAAGCTACTGAAGAATTCAAGTAGTACTTGTCTAACATCTATAAAATCATAATCAATAATATAAAATAATTAATATTCATAATTGTCTTAAATGTAACATGCGTAGGATTATTAAAAAATAGAAGTAAACAGATCAATAAGTATATGTCAGCATGCTATCTCGACGACCACGCCTCTTTATTTTAAAAACAAGAGCAAAACGAAATCAAATAAAAGAATAATTGTTCAAAATAATTAACCTGTGATATATGCCCCACATCTATCAAAACAATAATACGCATGACAACGAATTATCAATAATATATTAATGACAATAATTGTGCGCCCAACTGTCAACAATTTAACATCAATAAAATAAGAATCCAGAATATAAAATTGTATATTGATTTATTTAACAAGTAGCAGTCAACTAAGTAATAGCAAAATATAAAATATAATAAACATAGTTATAAACTTACAGTTGAAAGAGAATAACAAACAAAACGCTAGAAAACACAAGAGGCCATTTAAATCTATCGTACATAATCACATCTCATTTCAAGCAAGTGCTGTACTCTAGTGCTACAAAACTGAAATTTCAAACAGAAGCAAACACGCGCGTTCTTTAAATATCAAACGGAGTACAATAAAGATGTTTTTATATGTATATTATGTTGTAATCAAAATATATCATTTGTAAATGTAAGTACATAATGATAATTATTTTATTGCGCTGTTATAATAACCAAAATATTAGAAAATATTATTTTAATATTTATGTTTGCTAAAAGTAGGTAATAAATTACATTCTTTTGTCTATAAATAATTATTTATTTTAAATATATGTTCAATGTATTCTATGAAACTTTGTAAAATGCCGTATAAAACGAACATAGAAATTTATAAATAATTACCTACATATTTAATAACATTATAAGAAGGAAAAATCTCCCACACTCATAACATCCGGTACCTATTTATTAAAATTTAAACTACCATAAGAAATGTTTATTTGAAAAATTGTGGTATATTTTTATATATGATTATAAAACTTTGTTTACAGGTATAAAAATATTTGAAGTTTTCAAGCTTAAACATATATTTTTTGTGGCGACATAATAAATAATGTAATAAAGATGTAACTCCATAATATTGCCATATTTTAGAAAAGAAATTAAAATATCGATAATATGATTCCTTTTATATATTAAAGTCTGAAAAACATAACAATAATAATAAGTATTCGTAAAAATTAAGTTCATAAATTATTATATTTTTAAGTCATTACCAAAAAATATAAATACAACTTACAAATTGTTTAAAGATTAAAGAGAATAAGTATGACAAGTATTGCACCTGCACAATGCGGGTTCTATAAAATAATTCATATTCTGAATGCGTCGTAGTGTAGCATGCTTTTCGAATTTTCTAAAAATAGCTTTTAAAAGTACTTTGAAAGGTGACATTTTATAAATTTTTTACTAATGGGTAATAGACCTTCAATAGAAAATTCATTTGAAATGCTTTTTCACATGCTATAATTACATTAAATAATTTATGAGCTTGTTCATGATATTCAAAGGAGAGAAGTATTTCAAAATATTTTTTTTTAATTTTATGTTAAATAAAAATAGACACAACTTTAATTTATAAACCTTTTATTTTTATTATCTATCATAGGGTAATCCAAAATTGTTTGGAAATGACAATTTTCAATATTTTTTAATTAAAAATTTATTTAATTCTTTAAAAAATCATAAAATTAGTGTTATTTTATTATACACTTTATTTAAGTTTATATATACGAGTAAAAAAATGATTTAGTCAAATTAGTTCTGTACCCATTTTCAGATAATAATTTCAAAAAGTAATGTACATTCAATGTTGGTTAAAAAGTTTTCAAAAATGAAGTTTTCATATTTTTAGAGTTTGTAGATCGATATCTTTTTTCGTTCTGGAGATATCTATGTTCTAAGTTGTACCCGAATAATATTCAGTTTTGAGTAGGTAGCACACGCAATGGGCGATACCTCCATTCTATTTTAATTTGTATGAATTAACTAATGAAAATTACAGAAAATGACCAAAATCGAGAAAAATTTCATGAATTATATTTTAATTTTTTTGTCATTTTTAAACATTTCCAGAAATTGTCATACTTCTATTTATAAAAATTGAATCTGTAATATTGGTGAACTTTACGCATATATGTATAGATGGAAGCAAGAATCTCGGGCCCCTGTCTTACGACAATAATAATTTTTATTACATTTATATTATTTCAGTAGAACCCAAAAATGTGTAACTTCTCAGGTCCCTTGGAAATTAAATTTGCCACTGCTGTAACTGAATTATGCCTATATTACATGATGATGAATTTGCCGTTTCGGAGAATACTATAGTATATTATTTATTGAGCATGTAAGGTATGCTATTACTCATGAGAATGAAGAATCATTCGAATTAGTAATAACATTTATATGTGAATAGAATACTATACTTTATCCTCAACTGTCAAATAAGTATAACATATTAGACATAGACAAATCTAGTTTCTTACAGCAACCTTTTGTTGTAACAAAATTACGTAGTTATTTGACATTTAGCAGAAAATTTTAAAACCGACTTCAGCTTAAGAAAAAAAATGATGTATGAAATTGGCAAAACTAGTATAACCAGAGTGTAACTTTGGCTTTTTATGTGGAAAAAAGTAATTTTGTTTGTACTGTCTGAAAGGTAGGTAAGATTTGAATTTGATATAACGATTGAATAATATTATTATTTCAACGAACTGCCAATATCATTCAATTAGCAACAGTAACGAACGTTAATAAAAATCGGTTGAATTATGAGT
This sequence comes from Ophonus ardosiacus, assembly GCA_943142095.1. Lineage (NCBI taxonomy): Eukaryota > Metazoa > Arthropoda > Insecta > Coleoptera > Carabidae > Ophonus > Ophonus ardosiacus. Next base: position 22,493,448 of record OW964829.1, on the reverse strand, counting down.
ATATTATTTGACAGTTTTGGATAATAGTATATATTGTGCAACAAGTGCGGAAAAGCACCTATTGCCCAGGAAGCGTGAAGCCTGATTTATAGATTGAATAGTACAGGAATGGCATAGGAATGGAATAGGAACAGAAAATAAAAATTTTGTATATGTATGCAACCATTTATAGTATGCACGAATGGAACAGAACAGCACAGCACAGGAATTTTATTTCGCTATTCCATTCGTATTTTATTCGGCTGAGTTCGTCGCTGTTCGTAAAATTTCGTTATTTTCATACGCTTGTTGTTTGTTGACTCACGTGTTTTAAATTTACTTGTATTGTTTGGGGTTTGTGGAGTGGAGAAAAAGAAAGTTAAATGATACCAGATTTTGTCCAAAAGGACATTTAACAAAGGAACACTCATTCTCGTATACTTGAAAATTGTTGATGGTCTATAGTATAGCTTTCATTTTTATAAAATATTTTGTACAAAATCCACATTGTTACCTATTTTGATTTATTGCCCGAATTCTGCAACGACGTTTTCTTTTTTGCCGCATTTTATTTATTGATGAGAGCCAACAAAGTATCTGACATCTGGTGGCGAAATTAGAAATGCGAGTCGTGGGGAAAACATTGCGGCATGTGAATTTTACTAGCATAGGAACCAAGCAAAAGTGAGAGAAATGTCTTGCAAATGTAAGCAATATTGCTCTGTACCGGAGTGCAATAATTACGTTAGTGCACAAATGTCAATGCGCTACTTCCCGAAGGACAAACAAATGCGAAAAAATGGGTAATTGCGTTAAAAATAGGAAAGAAAGTGATACGATATACGAATGTGTGTTCTGCTCATTTTCTGCCTTCGGATTATTATCAAGGTAAATCGTATAACAGTTTCAAAATATTTTTTTAATAATATAAAAAGAAATTTACAGGAGAAAACCCAAATAAAAGATCTCTTTTGAAAAAAAAATGCCTGTCCTACTAAAAAAATATATTTTTTTTTAAATTAAAGACGAATAATACACTTCAGGTAATAAGTGTCATTTTTAATTTACCGTATTCAACTGCTAGAATATATTTTTGGGAAATGCTAGAAATACTTACAATTTTAAAAACAATTATTTTCATACCTGATAAGAGAACAACACATTTTAAATACCTATTCCGAAATATTTTTAAAAGAATCAGAAATGTTAGTGTAGTGCTAGAGTGCACTGAAATTGATATTCAGAAATCAAAGAGGAGAAGATCATATTTTAATTATAAAAAAGACATACTTTAAAATATCTAATAGAAGTTACACCGGCAGGCGTTATTATGTTTCGTAAGTTCTGATTTTGGTGGCAGAACCTCTGATAAAGCAATCGTTAGAGATTTTTTTTGAATCTCCTAGAACCGTACATGGATGCAGTTATATAATAAATAATAATTTTAAAACCAATAAATTAAAAGTGTCTTTCCAAATACAACGTACACTTCCATTGTTGTACATTGTTTTCAAGGCAAATGCGGATATTATGTGGAATCCCTTTTAAATTAAATGTTTGTAAACAAAGACCGTGAATTTCCACATTATTTTCTTTATTAAATTGGAAACCACACATTATATGACCAGCTAAAATATTAGAAATTTTCAATGTTACCTTACAAACTTTTCTACTAACTACTTTATCTTTAAATGTTGCTTCTCCTTCCACTATTGGCCTTACTGCACCATTTAAATATATGTAGATATCTCCGAGTGAGATAAACATCTTATTTTAATTAATTATTTCACATAAATAAAGAGAACTAAATAAAAAATTCGAGGTTACTCCTATACCATCAGTGTACAAAATACAATGTTTTCCCCACTACGAAGATGTCAATGCTGCCATCTATTGATGGTGGTTACCGCGCCCAACAACTTTGTATCGTCCGTTTTGTTGCACTATTCTACTAATGACCACGCAACAATGACAGTCATTTAAATCCCGCCAACGCGAAATTACGAGCAGTTTACAAAAAAAAAAATGTATATGAAATTATATGTTAGTGCAAAAACTGACGTTATTCTATTCCATTCCTGTGCAATGTTTATAAATCCCTATACAAATTTCTATACTGTTCCTGTTCCTATGCCATTCCTGTTCTATGTTCTATGCAATCTATAAATCAGGCTTGGAGAGTTCCAGCGCGAGACGAAGTTGAGGACTGGAATCACATAAGCGAGCAATAGATGTTTCTGCACGAGTGGCACACTATACTTTTTTCTATGACCACACTCTTTGATAAGATATAAATAATTCCTTTTTTAATAAAATTAATTGAACTTTAAAATAATTACTATAGTTACCTTTACTACAAATATATACATGTATAAATAATTACCAAACATTTCGTAATTTATTCATCAAAAAATGTGTATTTAAATATTAACATTATATTACAGTTGGTAAATTGTGTAAGAAATTATTTCTCACGACTGTGGGAAATGAATAACTTTCAGGCTTTATAAAGCATGGGAATGTGTGAGAAATAATTTCTCACACTTAACTCACCACTGTGCAACAAGTGTGTAAACGAGTATTTGTTTTGATCGAGTACGAGACAAAAAACACTACTTTACATACATGTCGCAAACAATATTTTTCCTGCAACTGAAATGTTAGTACTCTTTTTCATAGAATAGAGTGTACAAGTAAAAGCATCTTCAAATAGGTACTGTTAGTGCTCTTTGTTATAATACTGTACAAAATGTCAGTGGTGTTTAGTGAATAAGCACATTTTAAGGTCCTTAGAATCCGATTTTAACATTTTTACAATGATGTCTCTCTCTCTCTCTCTCTCTCTCTCTCTCTCTCTCTCTGTGTGTGTGTGTGTGTGTGTGTGTGTGTGTGTGTGTGTGTGTGTGTGTGTGTGTGTGTGTGTGTGTGTCTGTGTGTGTGTGTGTGTGCGTGTGTGTGTTTGTATGTGTGTATGTCTGGATGTTGGAGGGACGGTTTCTCAAATTCTATAATACTAAAGACCAATTTAACTACATATTCCTTAATCTGACATTAATGGGAAGAGCTGAACAGGTTTTGGTAACAACTGGACAACCGGAAGTAGTAGTTCCTTAAAAAAAATCTTCTAAATATTACTTTTTGGAAATTTATATGATTACAAATATTAAAGAATATAAAACTCTCTATCCAATACATTGAACATTTTTATTATATTTTCTATAGATTTAGAGAGAGAATTATAAATATATAAAATAATTCGTTCTATAATGAATCAAATAGCTCTTGGAAATGAAAAATTAAAATGTTTGTAATCGACATAAATGTCAGTGTCAAGAATCCAGAGACATTTCTAAAGGCTTTTTCTTGGAAGTACCTACATTTAATATTTCTTGTTTTATCATTCATTAAATATTTAAAATTATAGATATAGCTGCCACATGTTAAGTTGACACTGTCCTTAAATGCGGAAAATATAAGCCAAAGTATGTACAGTATCAGTGTCAACCAAACACGCGCTTACTATACATATATTTTATCATATACCCTTCATAAATACCGCCAATCTCGTCAACGAATTGGAAGAATTTCGAACATTTAGAAGAGTAGGATGAAACTTGTTCAAAGAATGAATGTAAAAATAAAGAATAGATGTAATTAGAATTTTTTGTGTGTACCAGAAATGTTAAATACAGTACTTATATTACTTAATATGAAAATGGCGAGAGGTATTGTGCCGGCCACAACAGATTTTAAAAATAAATTTGATTAGTTTCATTATTATTTACTTCCAAATTAACTGCTTGACAAATAAACTAACAAGATATGCATGTTGCCTAGCAACGCCTATTTACTTTTCACGTACTTGTGCTTGAAAAGTAACTCTTTATTTACATACTGTAAATAGTGCGTAAAGTATGTAAGGTGGAGTGGGGTAAGTTTGCAAACGGGGCAAGAGTATATACCGGTTATTTTTATTATAATATGAATTTTTTCTGGCTAGTATATAGTAATGTACTACAAGTTAATATGAGCTATTTAACATAGATGTCGCGCAAGACTGAACGTGTTATCCTCGCTTAAATCAACCACTGCTGAATAATCACGTGAGATGTATACTTGTCAATAATTTTGCTCACATGAAATAAGTATTTTTAACTCAATGTTACGCTTTTGCTCCATTTTCGTGGAAAGTGCAGAGTAGTTGACATTTTGTACAATATCTTTTCAAAATGAAAATTTAATAGGAAAATTAGAATCTTAGTTATTACTTATTATTCATTAATAACTGTGCAAAGCGTTTGATACCAACAGCGTTGAGTATTTACATACCAAACTGAAAATACACACGTTTAAATCCCAACTTTACAAAAACCAATCTGCACTTACTCCTTCACCTTACTTTACGCACGGTTGTAGGAAATACTATATTGTATAACTAGTGCTGAAAGTTGGATATTTCACACGAACGTGAAGTTTGAGACACGAGCCGAAGGCGAGTGATTTAATCACGTGAGTGTGAAATACCCTTTCAGCAAGTGTTGTACACGATATTTTTCCGACGACCACAAAAAATAAAACAATATAAAATTTTCATAAAAATATTAAAACAGATTATGTTTAGGTACATCATTGCTATCAGAATTCACCAAAAATTATGTTAACATCTGATAAATCAGGGTCCAGCCTTCTTAATCCGTGTAAATTTAGCAAATTATTTGCAACTGTCAAATTTTTACATACAAATTTTTAGGTTAGTTCGCTCAGTTATCGCAGTGTGTGATAAAATCATATCACACAGTTGCGGATTGGCTAACGAGCTTTCATTTCACAAAGCTTTGGTAGTGATGAGCAATGACCAGCTTTCAGTAATAGTTTAGCGTGTGAATTTATGTACTTTTCGTAGTGGTCGTCGGAAAAATTATTTTCTGAACATTGTGTGTACGCTAATTTATCAGCTACCCACAATCTACATACCTATGTCACACTCAAGAATATATTTAAATAATAATAATAATAATAATAATAATAATAATAATAATAATAGTATATTACATCCGATGTGGGAGATGTTTTATTACAGACGAGGGTTTATGTAGATTACCGAGAAGCGAAACCTCGAGGTCAGATGCAACGTAAGGCTGCGATGAAGCTCCTAGCGAGGTAATGTACTATTTTATTCACAAACATTCTCTTTTTAAATCAATAATTATCAAAACAAATCATTAACTTGTAACCTTTCATTTTTTTTTTGACAGGTCTACTAAAATTTGTTTAGCCTACTTTAGATGGATCTACGACAATGTTGCTAAGCAAAGCAACTCTACATAAACATTTCCAACCCAAGAGATTGTCATTACAGTTAGGAATGAAGTATTTCCCAACCTTTAAAACGTTAGAAATCGACAAATAACTATAATGATTGTGAATATAAGTTTATTTATTTTACAAAGAAAATTAAAAATTGGTATTTTATTTGGGCAGTAGGAGAAATTTCAAAGTCAAGCTATCTGTGATTACGAAGAGTAAACGAAGATTGGTATTTGGGCAATGGAAGAGAATTAATAAGAATACTATCGCCAATGCCATCTACGAGTAAGAAAATAAAACGGCAGAATCTTGACACGGCAGAAGGAATTTGATAAGAGTACTATCAACGCCATCTGTGAGGATGAATAGTAGACTATATAATTGTATTTGGGCAGTAGAATAATTATTACATTAATGTTATTAACGCCACCGGTAAAACGACAGAATGATACTTGGCAGCAGAAGGAGTTTGAGAGGACCCCTAGAAAGTTAAATCCACTACTGATCTGTAACCCAAATAATTTAAAAATTATTAAACTTATATAATTTTGTCTGTAGAATTAAATATTTGGATACCGCTCTAAAATGGGTATGTTTGTGGTATAAATTTTAAATTAAATACTTATCTCATGTACGAAAAAAGCTATTAACGTGCGGTTTAAAAAATTATAATCAGAACGTGGAGTAGAAATACAAAAAAAAAATTGATTTTATTTTAACCTTTTATACAAATATGTGCATTTATGATACTTTATTTGATTTTGAAAATAAAACTAAGAAAACTGATTCAGTTTTTATCAAGTAATACGAGTAAAACCAATGGTAGGGTTGTATATGAATATCCACCTACAAAACACTACTGTTTCACAGATAACATAAAATATTAAAGATACCAAGGGTTGGTACACAACAGAACCCTGAGGAAAAGTGGGTTGCCGGAAAAAATACATCCAAACCTATTAATTCAATCAATCAAAATATCGCACATCGTCGTAATCTGTATGTCACTATGAATGAGACAAGATCTCTTTCCACCACCTGTGGAGGCAGCAGCAGCACAGTGGCTCGTGTTCACAGCTCTCTGCGAGCAGTCGCTTGTCTACCGGCTTCGCGTGCGTACAGGCGTCGGTTTCCCGCGAAAATCTATCGCGTCGGAATCGCGCGAGATATCAAAGTGCCATTTTAGTTTCTATTTATTGTGTTTTGGTTTATTAAGAGTGTCTCCAAATCGAGTATGGTGTAAAGAAATCAATTAAAGGTAAGCGATGGTTTAATATTACTTGTTGAAAGTTAGTTTAAGCGAGGAAGTTTTCAAATGTCAAAAGTTAGCTCCGTTTATACAATTAAAACTGGAACGTTAAGATAAATATGTACTCATCTGATAACAGAATCGTTTTATGAGATATTTTATGATAGTGGAATGTAAAAATAGTTATTTTATACCGACCGAATATGAATACAAATGTGATTTTTTCACTGAAGAAGTGAAAAAAGCACTGGAAAAGAGGGGTGTTAAGTGGGAAGAAACTAGACTTTTAACCAAAATAAGAGAAGAATGTAAGAAGATAGATACGGAAAAGGAAACCAGAAGAATAGTCAAGTATCTAACACCCAGCACCCAGCCTTACACCCAAAGGGGTAGAAAGGCATTAGGATTAAATAAGTATGAGTAGAAATGTATATCAAATGTTTGCTTAAATTTAATTTGTTGTAATTAATAGTATTTTTTTTGCATTTGTTTCATTATAAATTACATTGCAACAATGGTGTCATACACTTTTTCAGTTTCAAAATGAGTTGATATTGTTGTATTAATTATGATTTAAATTCTTGGAGTAAATTATAATTCCATTGTCTTATAAACTATAAATAAGCGATTGTTGAAATTAATTTCTCTGAAATACTGTAATTACAAATTCAAAATGTTTAACAGTGTAATTCCGCGATATTTTATATTTCATTTCAGCAATGTAATTATTAATTACTTAATTTAAACAAACACTCTAAATATATGACTTGAAAATTTGCATATATTTTTAGTTTCAAACAACTTAAACTTTTAGTTGAACAACTTACGTTATATATTTGGATAAGATTAATTATTCTAGCAGCGCTAAATACCGGCAATTTTATTTCATGATGGTAATTATGGAATTCATTGTATACTACTGTTACTGTGGAATAAAATACAGCCTTTATCATTCAAATGCAATAAAATTCTATATTTTAATTTTTAATATTTCACCAAATGGAATGAACAATAAATTCACAATCAATTGTGTATTAGACAAGATTTTACAAGTGGTAAAATTTTCAATCTTTTTATTAGAATTTATGCTAAAAAGATATGAATTATCCATGTGTTGTGTCATACTTTTTCTGCAATATTAAGCTATGATTTACTTCTCGAAACGTCAAAATTTTGGCGCCAAAATATTATTTTATGTTCGCACATATTTGATATCCGTATCTCTAAAATTTCGTAGTTAAAAGGATAAAATAATATATTTAAATACATATAATGACTATATAATATTTTTACATTTTGCGTTCATAATGAAGTCATTACGAAATCCAATTGCGTATCGAAAGAGCCTTCATTTCGAGACATAATTTTTGTTTTAGAAGGTTGGTATTTACCTAAATTTTCAAATGTCATAGATCAAATTTGACATGAACTTTCATATAATTAATCAATCCAACTAAAATAATAATAATAATAATAATAATAATAATAATAATAATAATAATAATAATAATAATAATAATTACCGCGTACCTGTGTGTCTGGTCGCGAACCTGGGGGAACCGGGTTCGATCCCGACAGACGCCAAATATTTCCAATTTTAAATGGCACAAAAGTGACCCCTATGGTGAACTCTCCACACCAGCTATGAGTGCCCGTGAGGTGACGCCTGGTAAGCGCCCACACGGTAAAATATATCGTCATCATTACCGATGTCTACATGTGTTGTAGATACTGGCACACCCAGAAATGGGTAATATGCCGTGATGATATATTTATTTATACAAATTTCACTAAATCGACTTGGTTTAAAGTACTTTTTTAAAATATTTTTATACTTACTGAAAAGACGTAAAATATAAAAAATAAAATTATTATAAGGACTCATTTTATAAGACATGTTCTTTAATATAAGTACTATTTTTGTTTTATTGACTAAGAAAATACCTATTTATGTATGAAGGCACTGAAGTTCTATTTTTTTACAGGAATGTGGAATTTATTTGCCGAGGCCCTTAGGGCGTATAAGCTTTTTGTTTAATATTGACGTCAAAAAGTTTGAGTTACATTACGTAATTGGTAGTATGCATGGTGGTAGCCTAAATGTTAACTCCTCTAAATTAAAAATTAAAGAACTTGATAAAAATTGCAAATCAATATTGGTTTCGTTTAAAAAAATGGTTAGAGTAGTTATTTTTTTAACAAGTGATTAGTGATTCTGAAACAAATACGCTCGTTTCGGAAATTGCATGCAATTATTTTCCGCACTCATTTTGAGTTGAATTTTGGAAAAACTACTTTTTCAGACGTCCATTTTTAAAGTGACACATAATCTATTGAAATGTCCGTTACTAAAACAACACTTTAATAATGAGAATGGATACAAATTTATTCTGTTTCGGAATAAGAATGAGAGAATATAATATCTACACGCATATAGGTAGCGTCAATGAGCTTCATACTTACTCGATTTTTGTTGACATTTTTTTTTTTTACACAAATCACTGCTGCCAACCAAAATATTCTATCAAAAATATCCCTTAATGGAATTTTTTATCTATTTTTAATTCTTATAAAGAAATAATGGAATTGAACGCTGAAACATGGAAACAGTATAAAACACTTGTTACAAAAGCTATTCAAGCACTTGTTCGTGTTTGGTCGCCCACTCATCTATTCTGTTCATAACTGAATTTCTAATTCATGCTAGAATAGGTTATTTTCTTTAACTTATATTTTTGTGTATTAATAAATCACAAGTGAATAAAAATACATATCCATAGCAACCAACAATAATAAAAATAACATATAAATGTCATATGCCATCTTTAATTTTAATGAAAAATTTCAATGACACATTTGTATATTTGTACAATTTATTTATTATTAATAATAAATCATAAAATATAGTTTCTTTGTATGAATTTTATTAAATCTTTTCACAGTATTATAGAAATCGTTAAAAGTACCGTATATAGCTTTCCACGCAAAAAATAAATCAAAATAAATTATATGTGGAGGTAAAATGTCACACATGTGTAACCCATTAGTTTGTCTTTTTATTTTAATTCTGTGACTCTAGCATTAATGGTATAAAATTGTAATTTTGTACATTTTCATATCTCATTTGTGTAGTAATACTATATAACTCTATTTCAGTAATGGACATTGTGGCGCTTCGGAGCCAATCCGTTTTACATATATAAAACTTACGAATTTGTTTTATGTTTATGTCAATTACTTGAACTCCTATGCTTTAATACATTTAATAAATTTATGTGCCATTTGTACTTGAATGATACTCATTATGATCCAGATTTTCATTTCGATACAAATTTTCATTATGATATACAGATTTTCTTTTCATTTCGGTACATATTATCGTTATGATACATATTTTCTTTTCATTTCGATACAGATTATCATTACGATACAGGTTATTGTACATATATTTTTTGTTATTATTATGGATAGTCGCAGAAAAAATAGTGTATGCAACTTATGTACAATGACTATTAATATAAACTCGTTGCATAATATACTAATAATAGCATAGTATATAATAATATAGTACCACAGCTTAGACTTCTGCACTTCTGATTACAACATATTCTAGCTTTTACGACGTTCAACAGTTGGCTGAAACATTTTGTGACATATTTTTCGCTATTGTAAACTTAGTCCTTTTACATATTTTTCGCTATTGTAAACTTGGTCCTTTTAGCACAATCAAAAAGTTGGAATTGTAAGCCCCCAATAGGACATCTGACTACTAAGTCCATTCTTGAATAGATGGTAGTTAATTTTTAATTGGCGCTTTTTTGTCTAAAATATTTTTGCGAAGCATTGATATATTCAGGGCCGTGCGCTGTTTTTTTTTTTTGGCGCCTGGAGCACATAATATTCAATTTGGCGTCCTAAGAGATATATTTCATTTATTTGGTTCATTACAGAAGAACATAGGACTTGGCTTTAACTGCTTAACTGTTGTGAAGTGATTGCTCCATATCGCCGCACGGCTAAGGATGTTGTGTACAAATGTTGGCCTTTCCACTCGGTATAATATCTAAAGGAGGGCAAAATTAGTATCAAGTAGGTACATTCAGAATTGAAGGATAATATGTAACAGTGTATGAAAATAAACATATCGTAATTTGCTTTCTTGAACACATAATTTAAAGTTTTTTGCCAGTTATATAACAATATTTATTTTACTAACTGGATACGGTTAGTCTTTGGAACAGTTTATTTTTCCAAGATTTATTTCAGTGACAACGAAGACACTTGTGTTTATTTTAATTAATTACGTAAATACTCTTACATATTTCTTACTTAGTAATTTATTTATCTACTTTATACATTTTGTGGACATTAATTATTATTTATGTTAGCAGCATATTTATGACTGGCGGATTAAAATATCTAAATTATTTTTCAATATTTTCCTTGATAAATATATATGGTGATAAGTTCGATTAACTAAAATTATGATTGATATCTATCGCGATAGTAATTATCAATTAAATATTTAGAAATATATGAGTGATAAATGCAGGAAAATGTGGGAATCAATATTTATTTTACTGATGCCCTGCTCTTTTTGCCTTAAATGCGATGCTCATGATCTAATAAAAATGTCGAGATGTAATGTTAGGGAAATATGGAAAGAAAAATTGAATTGCCTTCCTGATATGTCATCCGGCTTTTTCATAAGGATTGATTAATAATAGCTTAATTTATATTTTGAATATTAACATATCATTTAAGTGAAATTAAACAGCTCTACTTTAATATTTTTTCATAAAACAGATATTGCTGCTTTATGTTCGCCATATCAACTTTGCAGTTGCTGACACATTAGTGCACGAAATATTAACTGACTTTATCGGTAGCTTTGTAGTGGTAGAGTTTCCGCCCGGCATTTGGAAGGTCTCGGGTTCAAGTCCCGACGAGGTCAGTTAATTTTTCAAATTTATTTAAGTTATGCTTCAAGTGACGTCGAGTCGTTATTTTCATTTGTTTATGATTAACGTTAGTTTATTGCAGTTCTGAATTCAAATTATACATTCTATAGATTAATTGTAAATACACTAGCGGTTGTTGAAAATGTAAAATATTAGGAATAAATAAATGAGATTCAGCATACAAGTATAAACGATTCAAATTTAGAATCGCTGAGTTTAGTCTTTGAAGAAATATACATACATGTTCAAACCGAATTATCGCACTAACTTGTTTCTTAAATATTTCTTGCCAAATGATTCAAATTCAGTTCTAATATGATTTTCAAATATGCCTCGTAAAAACGACGTGCATTGGGGGATTCCAACACAATCGAATTAAGGGAAATTAGTAAGAAAATCTATTGTGGCCAGCACAAGATCTCTCGCCATTTCCATATTAGGCTACATAAGTACATATTGTATTTAACATTTCTGGTACACAAAAATTCCAATTACATCTATTATTCATATATTTTCATATTTTTTAATTCATTCTATAAATAAGTTTCCACCTACTCTTCTAAATGTTCGAGATTCTTAAAATTTTTTGACGATGACGAGATTGGCGGTACATAATGTAAATGTTAAATGAACTTCCCAGGGAAAGCCTTCAGTAATGTATTTGGATTTTTGACACTGACATTTTTTAGTTAATTACAAACATTTTAATTTTTCAAATGGTTTCCAGGGAGTTATTTGGGCCGTGAGATTTCATTACAAAGGATTATTTTATATATTTATAAACCTCTATCTCTAAATCTACAGAAGATATAATAAAAATGTTCAATGGATAGAGAATTTTATATTCTTTAATATTTGCAATAACATAAATTTTCAAAAAATAATATTTAGAAGATTTTTTTAAGAAACTACCACTTCCGGTTGTTCAGTTGTTACTAAAACCTTTTCAACTCTTCCCATTAACGTCAGATTGAGGACTACGTAGTTAAATTGGTCTGTAGATTTATAAAATTTGAGAAACCGTCCCTATAACATCCAGAAACACACACACACACACACACACACACTGACATCATTGTAAAAATGTTAAAATCGGATTCTAGTGACCTTAAAACGCGCTTATTCATTAAAATTTGGATATGTGATTTTTATCATGAATCCAATACCAGGTAAAAAATTAACGTTATATTCCCTGTACATATAACAGATTTCAAGTGTAATGTAATTAACATTTCTAACAATTGTGTAATATGTAAAAGTAAATATTATAATAAAATATATTTTTTCAAGACATAAATAAGTTTGGCTCAAAACTTTTGCACGCAACTGTATAACGAACATAGCGAATAAATCAACCTTCTCATTTAAAATTTACTTACTTGAACTAGTCCACTTATATATATATATATATATATATATATATATATATATATATATATATATATATAAGTAGGTCCTGTGTTTAAATTTTAAATTTTATTGTTTAATCTTGGAATTTAGAATCAACTTGCAGTTTCAGTACTACTGGGATAGTTCTAAATTGAAGTAGGTATACATACATTATATACTTAATGTATATTTGAAAGGATAAAACATTATAATGAATACCAGCATAAAAGCAATTATAATGAATGTAAAAGCAATCATACACATAACACTTAAATACATATAATAGCTACCAACAACAGTAACAAATACGCGCGAAGCAATTGCATGCATTTACGTAATCATACTTATATTCTTAAATGATATTCCTTATGTTTATGACATTATGACTTACTGTCAACAGAAAAAGTACATAAGGATTCAATGTCAACCATTACATTTGTTATAAACGTACACACAATTAGCACGTAATTGGCTCATTTTTATATATCATATATCAGTGGCTCTAAAACACTGGTTGAAGAAAACCTCACATTCTCTCGTTTCCGTAATTTCCGTAATTTTCTTTGTTACATGAAACTGAAAATCAGAAAAGCTCATACACACATGTTTTGTTTATACAAATAAGTATAAGTTACGCTTATACACGTGTTAGAAATAAAATAGTAATTTATCTGACTGTTTCAGTATTAATTACATGGCATAAAACAAAAATTAATTGTTATTTGTTTAAGTTTTACGTAATTATTTTTGTAGCTTCAATCATCTCATTTTCTTTAATTTTCAGCAACTACAGATTCTCAAAAGGATATTATTTAAGAAGCTATTTATAAACAATTACTAAATTGTATTATTTTTTTTATATACACGGTCTAACTCAAATTGAGTCTGAGATATTTGGTGTTGAATTTTTATATTATTCTTACACACGAATACTAAGTTAATATTGCTTTGGTGTGGTTTCTTTAAACATCAAATATAAGAATTTTCACATTGTTTAGATAAAATAAATTGTTAGAATGGTTCGGAGGTCCGAGTGAAGAATCGAAAATTTAAATTTATTAAATAATGTTTTTCGGTTAAATGTTTGTAACATATTTTATTTCAGATTTATAAATTATTTAATTGTTTTTTGATTGATTTTCTCGTAATTATTAGATGTACTTATATGTTTGGATACTCGATGTTAACAAATAGCTGTAATTTAGTAATTTAAGTAATCGCTGCGATCAGAATAATTATCTGTTTTTTATTTATAAAATAAAAAGATCAATAATGATAGTAAAAATAATAACGGAGTATTATGATATACTTAAAAATTAAAATGAACATATAATGCTCGTAGAAATGAATGTGTCATAAACGCCACTAGTGTTCGGTCTAACTTACAGCAGTTATAGTGAATTAACAATACAACATAGTATCTAGACATCAATATTTTCCTTACTTACATATCAGATTAGCCATGTATGTAAAGCAATAATGTAAGCGCTAAACAGTATATTGATCAGATACTCGCACATAAAATGAAATATTGATAGTTATAGCCGAAGTCAACTATTCTAAAATTGACTAATAAAATAATTAATGTTGATGAAATATGGAAATAGCGATAATCTCAAAAAGAGATATCAGTGGGAGCCAAAATTTGTACGAGTATGAATAGGTACTAAATACATATCACTAGATGTCACCTGCGGAGAATATTTTTTGAGGTTTACTGCAGTGTAATACGATTGGACCATAAACCTTGGCTCGAAATAAAAAACAGGGCTTGACTTCAGGGCTGGCCAAAACCCGTTTTTTTTTTTAAAACAAAATTCCGAACCAGTGGGTAATCTTTAAGTATCTTTATTTTATTACAATTTTCATATATTTGTCTTAAAATTAATTAAATTTCGTATAATTTTCTTTTTCGTATTAGTACTTTGATCTCTAACTTTAAAATAATGCGAAAAATTTACAGCCTCTAATATGGTAATTCATTTTTTTTTTCATGCAAATCTAAAATAAATAAATAAATAAATCATCACGGCATATTACCCATTGCTGGGTGTGCCAGTATCTACAATACATGTAGACATCGGTAATGATGACGATATATTTTACCGTGTGGGCGCTTACCAGGCGTCACCTCACGGGCAATCATAGCTGGTGTGGAGAGTGCACCACAGGGGTCACTGTTGTGCCATTTAAAATTGGAAATATTTGGCGTCTGTCGGAATCGAACCCGGTTCCTCCGTGTTCGCGACCAGACACTCTGGCACGCTGCCACGGGACCCCTAAATCTAAACGGTATTAAAAAAACCTTGTATGTGATTCGTTGCAAAATCGTGTTTTTCGTAAATGATGTGTTGCCAAACTTGTGCGAAAAACACCATCATTTTGCAATAAACACATAAATTGCTAATCTGGGTTTTTTAAGTGGGGATTTAATAAAACCCCCGGTTTTTTTTTTTTTTTTTTTTTTTTTGATTGGGGAAAATAAAACCAGCTCTGGTTGCTAGAGTTTTCAAGATTCTTTAAAATTAGAATAGGTATTTTTCGTGTTTCCTCGTCCCGTACAAAGGCGAAATGGAATTGACAAATAAAATTTCGATGAGCCGTGGTTTTGGTTTAATATTAGAACCGTTCGGGACTTGTGCAAAATATAATTTAATTTATAAATTTACATATAGAAATTTTGATTTAAAATTACAATTTTCTCTCTGGTTTATGTTCGATTTTGAACGTCTGTATCTGACCAATTAGTATCTATCACGTGATTTGTCAATGCTTGTTATTTGAGGTTTCATTAGTTATCAGTTCAGATTTTAGGTTACAATTATGTTTTCTTACCCATGAATTTGTTAGACGCTAATAAACAGGATGACTTTTTAATAATATCGGGAATGTTTTTTACTATTGTTGATTTGTATAATAAAGAAATAAAACAAAGACAAACTTAAAAAAACGTAGGTGGTCGGTCTGTTAGGTCGTGGCTAGGCCTATGAACATATTGATTTGTCAATGGGCAGTATCATTGTTTCTGAAAGTGATACAACAAGATCATGAACAATTCTTCAAATATACTCGTATGAATGTGCATATATTCAATTCATTGCTATCCGTCGTTGCATTTAAACTACGCAAATGTTTTTATTTTTGTACAATTCATTTGCTTTGTAGTACAAATTACAATGTTCGCGAATACTGCTTATTAACAAAAAACAAAATAACAATTTGTTTCTGTGAATTCATCTTCAAAGTGTCAACAACTCACAAACAGAAAAGACAGTTGACGGATGAAGTAAAGTTATACCACACCGCCATGTTGAATAGTTCTTTCTTGTGATTGGTCGAATTTGAAATTTACATTTAGAAATATAAAATATAGTTATTTCAAAACTAAATTTCAAATTTCTAAATTTGTAAATCGTTCATAAACAAACTATCGTATGCGTTTTAAAGTGAGTTTGTATTTTAAAATCTAAATTATGAATTGAAAATTCGTAAATTAAATCCATCATAAACCAGATCTTACGTTTGGTAATGTTGAGGTAGGTATATTTAGAGAAATTGCGTAAGCCACGCCTCTACGGGATTTTAATTTCTTTTAAATAATCTCTAATCTCATATAGTATTCTTCACGTAAAAATGGCATTGCGCGATACTGTTTCGTTTAATCCTTTGTAGGTAGATCATTTCGCTCTATAATCTGTGCTGACATCGACTAGGTAGCTATCTTTATCTGCATTAAAAATCATACATGTAAAAAAAATCATTATTCTATAGCCCTTTTTGGATAGTTTTTCTTTGACATTATTGATAAATGACGTAAATCGACAAGAAATGCAAATACGCTAAAATACATTTGTTAAAAATTCCAAATTATATCCTGAACAGAGTTCCGACATACGTCGCCTTATGAACAAATTCTATAACCTGCGTGGCAAATAGAGACTACTTCAATTACGTATGTCGTCAAGAATCATACATTACTATACTATACTGATACTGTTTATAAAATGGGTTGAGGGTCTAAATGCCTCAAACAAAGTGAACTTTAAAAACATGTCCCTTTAATAAGCATTAAAATATTATCTTTTACTATTAATTACTATAGAACTGATTGAAATTTGAAATCACAGCAGAATATGTACAAAATTGGCGAAAGGCAATGTGCTGGCTATATATTTGTTATTGTTTGTAAGTATATTTTTTGTGGGACATATACGTCATTAAATTTGTTGTTTTAGTGGTGATAAAAATTAATCTAAAAATATTTTAGTGTCAATCAGTTTTTAATTGATTAGATAAAAAAGCATAGATGTAAATATCGGAAGGCTTAAAAGAAAAGTTATGTAGCATTATCTAATACCCCATAAAATGTCTAAATTTATACGCAAGTACTAATAAAAAATTGAAAATACACGATGTTACCATGTAACAGAGCATTAAAATTTTATAGAACGTTATATATATCTTACTGTGTAATTAGTGAATTAAAGATTCTATAATTATATAAAGTTTCTTTTACAATGTGGTATATCACTTATTGAAAAGGACGTAAAAAACAATAATTTTATATAAATTTTTAAATTAACATTATGCTTCGGAATTATGGTACTGGGTATGAAAATGTGTATTATTATAAATGAAATACTATGAATAATTAAATGTATTTATAATATCGTCTCATTGATGTTTTTGTTCAAATATGTAATATTTAGTTGTCCTAAATATGCTTCCAAAATTAAAATAGGAAGCCAGCTATTCATTAAAAAAAAAATTTATATTTTTTAATAACATAATAAATAACTTTTATGCGGTTTTTAATTCTTCTGATTCTTTGCAAAACAATTTAATAGACATTTACACACCAAGTGAGCTAAGGTTACGTTTATTCATGAGAAGAAAGTTTAGCTCACGAGCCCGTAAGGGCGAGTGAGTTAATTTCTTCGAGTGAATAAACATTCTTAGCTCACGTGGTTTATACAATATTTTATTCAGTTTTGACGAAATAATAATAAAAACCATTATAATATTTAATTTTGACAAAATATCAGTTTTGACGAAATAATAATAAAAACCATTATAATATTTAACTTTGACAAAATAAAAAAATAATCAGTTAGTAGGTTGAGCATGACAATCGTCGCTGACAGACGTCAAGTCATCTATTTAAAATGCTTTATTGTCTGTCATTTGTGTCGTGAAAAATAATGAAAATGGCTGATAATATCTGATAAATACTGGTATTTTCGTGCCTGATGTTGTTTTAAATGTATTATTTGTTGCAAAATAAGTTAAAATTTTGTAAGAGTGATTAAATTTTTTTTATTTCATTTGTGAATAAAATGTTACTTATAGTTGTTGCCATGGAGTTAATAATGGCAGTTTAAAACGTCAAAATTGAGTAAAAATAATTATGGTACGTAGATACGTTGATGTATTTTTATTGAACTAAATAAATGAAATGGTATCACTTTTTACCTCTCGCAAGAGAGGTATAGGGATCGTTCTACGAGTCATTTGAAATTAATAATTTTAGTGTTTTAAGAAGAAAATATTAGGATATGAATTTACAAAATACCTAATAAATAAATCTATTTTCTTATGTTTGTAATGGAAAATAAATTAATGTCACTGTGATAAATAAATTTGAATTAATACGTATAACATTAAGATTCTGGAGATGAAAATATTAATAATACCTAACATTAAAGGTTGCAAAATATTGATTTATGTTAAATACAGTAGGCAGGCTGTATAATCAGTCTTTTTATAATACGCCTAGGCTTTTCAAAATGACTAGACGAATTATTTAATGATGAATTTGGGACTTAATTAGCCTGGATGTTTCTCTATTCTCTAAATATATTTAAATATAACCTAAACTAAAGTGCAAAACTCGGCCCGAAGTTACGTTAAGGTATTCCGCAAAATAATCAAATATCCATTTTATAATTATTCCTCTAGTCACTAACAAAATTCGACCAGATCTTTGTATGGGTGAGTTAGGTACGTCAAGGTATGTTTAGAAGAATTTCAAACGATAGGGTCCAAATATTCATTCGCAATAATTTATTTTGAAAACAATTAGGTGTATTATAAAAAGTTTTTACTTTATTTAGTATTTGTATTAGTGTATCTACAGTTGCGTGCAAAAATATTGAGCCAAACATATTTTTAAACCATCTTATATATTGTAAAGGCGATACAAAAATGAAACAGTTATATTAATAAACATTCATGCATAAAATATTTTGATAAACCAGAATCTATATAAATAAACTTCTGTAGTAACAAAATAATTTATCGTGCTGTTCAAAAATATTGCGCCAAAGATATATGTTCAAAACTACTAAAAATGGGTTCAATCTTTTTTGAGTTGTGATTTTTTACTCCATATTTAATAGTTTATCTTTATTCCTTTTGATAAAATCACTAAAGCAGAACGACGAGGAATTGATTTAATTAAGTTTATAATACTATCTTATGGTGCATTTCGTCATTCATTTTCTAAATTGTTCCACATTTGAATATTGTTTTTCATTTCCGACGCGTATTTTTAACTTTTGTCATATATGTTTTATTGAATTTAAAACCGTAGATCGGGATGGTCAGATAAGAATTCGGACTTTTGTTGAAGTATGTTTAGGATTGTTGTTCTGTAGAAAAACTTATCCCCGCGGCATATTTTTTTTTAGTAACTCTTTATCTCGACTAATGGACCTATACCGTCATGAGAACATGCACAATATAAAATCATATTTCTTTAGCCATGCCCCATGCCTAACTGTAAGTATATTTGGTATCTAAAATAGTATAATTTGATGAGAAATAAAAATAAAGTATATAAACTCTGAACATCAGCTTGGCTCGATGCTTGTTTTGAACACAGTCAATTTCGTTTGTGCTTCTTCAAATCACGACTTATGCATTTCTTTATTCCGCAAATCTAGCTCATGAAGTTGGCGCGTATGGAAATGCTCAAATCTTGCCTTGTGCAGCGTCAGACAAGGTACTACTTGTAGAACCCATATCTCAGTATTTTTCATAAATCTCAGGCAAGTAGCTTTGAAGATCGGTCTAACAATCACATTTGTCCATTTGGCAGATAATTGTCTCTCGTAGTTCCTTGAGGAATACTATATTTTTTTTTGATTTTTTTTTTAATATTTAAAAAAAAAACAATCATTTTAAATTTCTTTTAGGTATCGATATTACTATAATAGAATACCACTGAAAATAATTTTGACTCAAAACTTTTGCACGCAACTGTATATGTATATAATATGAAACCGTACAGTTACTATGACTATGATGTTATTATTGAATGTTTATCTCACGTTGCTAATAGCAGCGCGTGTTATGATTTTAAGCTCATTGAGTATAAACAACATTATTTATATAAAATCTTCTTAGTTAGCATTATTGGATATTGGATAAAATAAGAAATACTAAATGAGTTCTAAGTAAAATCTTCCTTTCATTTGGTTAATACAACTCCATACCGATATGAATTTCAGTTTGTAATTTTATTACGTTGGACTTTTATGCAGCTAAAATAGAGTGCAAAATCATTTCTATCCTACAGCTAACTTTGGAACAAAATTAATTTTCAATTGGGTATGAGCTGGCATATGACAACAAATGTCATGTCGTGATCCGTAGCTTCGAAATTTGTTGAATTATTCATTGACAGCCACTATCAAAATTTGAGTCGAATATGCGGCGAAATTTCATTAATAATTATGTTGTATTAATATGTACAATGTTTGTGACGTAAACGTGTATGTACATAATAATCATGTTTGCAAAAATATTTTCAAGATATTTATTAAACATAAATCTAGAATTTTATTTACAAAAATATTTTTAAAGTTTTTTTGTTTGTAGATAATGCTCATAATTTTGGAAACTTTACAAAGAAACTTTGAAATTACTTATTTGTTGTAAAATTAATTGAATTTGAAGGAAACTTTCAGTTATGAATATTAATTTATGTACCTACTCAGAACGTTATCTTGAACAAATTATGAAATATCGATAATTGTTGACATTTTAAATTCAGGATGGTTGGTCTTTCATTGTCCTTGTCCATCTTATATCTGCGGACATATTAAAGATACAGGGAAAAATTAAATGTAATAGTTGTCTAATACAGTCTAATCTATAATTTTGCTTACACAATTTTTTCCATGGCCTACTAATTTTCCAGAAAATTGATTGTTTAAATGGAATGGCCTGTATATTTTCGCTGAATAAAGTTCTAATTTAATTTCTCTTTACAATGGTGTTTAACAAGTAAGGGTTTACCTTTAAATTATGTCTAATAAAGCAAATATAAAAATGATTACAGTTGCCTGTAATATTCTATTGTATTACTTGGAAATAGTAATTAGCAAAGCATATCAACCTTTTCACTACTTTTGTAACCGATGTTAATTTTTATTAATTAAACAAGAACCTTACCACTTTTATCACTAATAAACACTACACAGCCGACTGTTATAATTTTATTATTTGCTTTATTTACATAATTGAAAGGCAAACTCCTACTTGTTACTTGTAAAGAGAAATTGATGTAGAACCTTAATCCGTGAAAATATATAAGACGTTCCATTTACAAATCAAAGTAAGATATCTTTCTGGAAAATTAGTATGCCATGGCAAAAATTGTTTATGCTAAATTATAGATCAGATGGAATTAAACAACGTTTATCTTGTATCTGTCATATCTCAGCAGATGCAAATTGTACAATGAAAAGCCAACTACCCAGTGTAAATATTTATTAAGAAGATCATGAGTTAAAGTGCGTCGTGTAGAAAAAGCTATTTTTAGTACAAGTGTGCAAAGTAAGTCTTCTTCTCACGCGTCCGGAAATTTTTTGCTAAACATGATTTTTTCCATAATCTTGAAATATAATATTTCTAAATAACGAAACATTGTGCTTTTTATTAATGAAAAAGTCAACAGTACATATGTTTATAACTGAATTTAATGTAAAGTTAACTACAAAAAAAAATATTGTACAATTTGTAACTCCATCAAAATTTATGACGTTATGACTCCTGACGTAGGTTATTATATGTTTGTATATTTTGCTCACTTGTAAAGAAAGTTATTTACTTGCTTACTTGTGATTCAACATGCTACTTTGTTCACTATTTTAAGTTGAATAATAATGAATTTTGGAAAAATATATTTATTAATTGTTTTACGAAAAAGTTAGCCTGCGGAGTATTGAACGAAAAAGTTCTATAATAATTGCATGGCCTCAGAGTATGTACTTGTACTGTCTAAAAATATGAGTACACCTGCTGATTTATATAAATCAATGTCAACTATTATCAATTATGCTCATCTTACATAGATGGAGTTTTAAAGGACAATGATCACCAAGGCTACCTGTCATAATTCTAATGTTCTTTTGGTTAGAACTAATAACTGCTTGGCATTTGTCGACGAAGTTGAAATGAATTTCTTCGCCTGACTGAGGCCATTTAAATAAATGTTCCCTGTTGAAAATTGATGCTGCTTCACTTCGTTTTGATTAAAAATGGAGAAGATGGTGCTTAACAATTGAGCAATTTTATATGCATTGAATGAACAAATGAAATACCAAACTTTGTGCATTCTATATTATTTTGTTTGTAAAAAAGTACCGAGTTTTAGGGTATCTTGGGAAATATTAATAATAAAGCAAAATCGTTTGCACATTCCAGGGTCAACTTTTTGAAAAAAAGTATAATAGTCACCTCAGGAATTTTCGATCTTCTTTTGTTTGTGAGCTACATTTCAAAAATATATCATACCTATCTTATTTATTAAGATAGTTAGAGAAAAAATGTTTTTACAAATTTTGTACAGTTTTTGAGGTAGAACAAGATTAGATTTTTTGAAATCTTAATAATTCTCGAGATATAACACAAACTTATGATTTTTTAAATGGCAACTTATGTTGAAAATAGTACCATATTTTTGCATATGTTATAAGCTTTTTAATGAAATATAACACGTTTACATCCTTTTGTTTTACACATGAATAGAAGATGAATTATAAATTTTTTGAGGCGAAAAAATTGAAAATACTACGAAACAAATGAAAAAATCTATTACAGGTTATCATTTGTTTATTTTGATTCCATATCTATTAATTATGTTGTCAAAATTATTGCAAACCAATTATTTTCGGATTAGTTAAATTATTATTTATTGACGTCACAGTTGGCTTTCGAAATAATTGGTTGTAGTACATAAATTAAAAACATGAATAAAACTAAATCAAATAATATATAAGAAATAAACAAATGATGAACTGTAATAGCTTTTTCATTTGTTTCTTAATAATTTTCGACTTTTTCACCCCCGAAAATTAATAATTCATCTTTTATTTATGTGTAAAACAAAAGGATGTAGACTTGTTATATATCACTGAAAAGCTTATAAAATAAGCAAAAAGATGATACTATTTTCAACATAGGTTGCAATTTAAAAAATCGTAAGTTTGTGTTATATCTCAAGAATGATTAAGATTTCAAAAAATCTAATTACGCCATTCTAAGCTACAAAATTTATTAATAGCTATTTTTATGTTATTCCTATTGATACAAAAGTATTATTTACCAAATTTGAAAAGTTTTGGATTATATTTTAATATAGTTTTTCATTAAAATCTATTATAGGCTTCAAGTAAAGTATCACTTCCTGGTAGACCATTTTAACTTAAATATATTATGTTATTCCCATTGATACAAAAGTCTTATATACCAAATTTGAAAAGTTTTGGATTATATTTTAATATAGTTTTTCATTAAAATCTATTATAGGCTTCAAGTAAAGTACCACTTCCGAAAGTTAAGTAATGACCAAAAAGGGAGGTGCACAACTAGATGTTATAACAATTCTAAATACAATATTTGAACTCTCTACATGAGCGAAAAATGAGTATTTGCCAATAGCCCAGAAATAAAAGAAGATTGAAAATTCCAGGGATGACTAATAAACTTTGCTTGAAAAGTTGACCCTGGAATATGCAAATGGTTTTGCTCTAGCTTTAATATTACCCGAGATACCTTAAAAAAAAAAAACATCGAAAATGAGACACCCTGTACATTATCAGAACCTCGATCAGAACATTAAATAAAAATGACAAAGGGAAAACAAAAACGTGGTCAATTATCAGTTATTACTGCCGATTTATTTGACAATTGACCGCTTATAATTAAGATTATTTCTATTATGAATCTGGTTTACGTTTTAACTAATCAGAGGACAGAAATCATTGTCCAATCTAAACTTGTGATTTATTCAGTACCTACTGAAATAAAGTACATATTCCTATAATTATATTATTCATAATTCATAGTATCAGAATGTCTGTGTTCGAGAAAATAATTTTATTTACGTTACCTTGTTTCTTCTTTACAGAGATGTTAACATTTTCATTATGAATTATTGAGTAAATAAACTATGTACATAAATATATTAAATGTCACATGTTCATTTACTTCAAATATCTTACCCATATTTAGAAATATTATTATAACAATATATAATTTATACATATGCATATTATTTTCCAAAGTGAGTCATATAAATACCTAATTCTGGGATTTTATCATGATTCTCATATTGTTTACCTATTGTTTGTAGATAATTAACTACTCATGAAAAAGAAAGAAGACTACATACTTTTATTTTTCTATTTTTTAATCTCTTCTGTACAGAGTTTGTTTAAAAGATTAATGCGTTTAAAATTGAAAGTAATTTATTTAATGACAGTACTTAATACTTAACACTAATTGTTTAGTGAGTTATAAAGAAAATAAAAATGTATTAGAAGTAAATAACATTGATAATGTAAGTAGTACCGTTTTATCAAACACCTGACTTGTAGCAAGTTTTTTCATTTTAGCAAATGACAGCTATCTTTAAGTTTATTTATATTATATAATGACGTCATTTCCTACGGTGTGAATTGAGACGAACTCGAAATCATACAAATACCACTTGTTACTTTGTTTGACAGTTCTGCGTTCATTTTTGGAACAAAAACATACAAGGTCTACTTTTAACATAATGTTTAAATTAAGATTATTTTGTCGCCAAAAAAGTAAATTCAAAATTTTTCCCTATTTTCGCGGTTGTAAACACGGTCTAAATTTGTGACGACACAGTTTAATACCCAGACAAAGAAATACCAAACCAAACATTCATCCTTCCATACTAAACCGCTAGAGTTCGACTGTCGTATCTATGAAGCCGTGTCGTCCTAGCCGTTGACATATTTGAAATTAAAGGCAACTTTTAAAAAATCATATCTAAGATTCTAAAGACTTGCAAGGTGTAAAACATACACCTAAATATTTAATTTGACCTATTCTTTCAAGAAAAAAATAAATCAGAAAATGTGAAATGACCCTATTGTATTAAAACATATCCGCAAAATTACACTAGCGGTCGCTGAAAATGTAACACTATAAAATATTAGGAATAAATAAATGACATTCACCATAGAAGTTGCTTAGTATTAGTAGTGTAAACCAGGGGTCTCAAACTGAAACATTTATTTAAACTTTTAATAATTTATTGTAATTCATGCAATAATATTAAAGTAATACAAGATGTAATAAACTATTATCATGTTCCATATCATGGCTTAAATTTTCTGCAGGACAATTTTTATTTACAAAAAATACAAACGTATATATATATATATAACGGTTCCTATGGCACTTGGTTCGGCTAACTTTGTGATTCGTCAGCTCTCTCCGCCGCGACTCGGCTCTCCACGCTCGTCACTTTACTTGTGTGTATCGGTGTATCGACGTGGTTTCCTTTTTACCTCCCGCTACCCTAGGTAAGGGAGGTATAGGGATCGTGCTAAAAATAGCATATAGAGATTTTATATAATAAGCACGTTTTGATATCCCCAGAAACCGATTTTAACATTTTTACAATGATGTCTGTAGGTATGTATGTGTGTGTGTGTCTGTGTGTGTGTCTGTGTGTGTGTGTGTGTGTGTGTGTGTGTGTGTCTGTGTGTGTGGATCATGTGGACACGATTACTCAAATACTATCAATCAGAAAAATTTGAAATTTTGTATACCCATTCTATACTAATATGGGAAGTGCTCATTAGTTTTTAGTGTATATCGGATAACCGGAAGTATCATTTATAGAAGCTTTTAACAGTTTTTCTTGTAAAAAATTCATTGAATATAATTTTTTAGCAACTTTTACTAATTAAAATGGAATATAATGGTTTAATCTTCAATTCTACGATAATAACATTTAGTAAATAACTCTAAATAACTTTAAATATGAATATATAATATAATTTATTTCCATGTATCACCTAGTCTATGCGTCAAACAAAATCATAATTTTAATGACAGGTTTGACATATTTAAACAAATGTCACTGACAGGCAGAAATTATATTAAAATTAATAATGAAACCGTGTTAATGAGAATATAATAGCAAAATATTTTATTAAGGTTTGTAAAAATAATATATTTTCCATCATACATAAATGTTAGATGTACAGGATGATCTGATTTAAATTTGCTAATTACTATTTTTGGAGCACTATAAATTAATATTAATTTACAACTACACATTTACGAAATGGACTATGTACGGCGAAGAATTTACAAAGATTGCGTTTTAGAGCACCTAGAAGATGATGCTGATTTTTATAAGAATGTACGTGTGTGACGATTTTTCCTTCAAGCCTATTAAAATATGATCCAAAACTTCTCAAATTTGGTATTTAAAACTCATATATAATTTGAAACAACATATTAGATTTTAACCATATATGATAAATCGGATGTAGTACTTAATTTGGAGCTCTAACAAGTTTTTGAGGAAAAACAATAAAACAATCCAAAATTTCGTATTACAGACTTTTCTATTTATTGGACAACAAATTCGTTTTTATTTACAAACGATTAACCGGAAATGATACTTTACTTAAAGCTCACTGCTATTTTAAACATGGAATTGGCGGGAGATCATGTGTTGGCCACATAAGATTTTTTTATTTTATACTACACGCTCACCGCTTTACTTGTGAATTTGAATAAAAATAAATTTCGATGTTTCACAATTGCCAAGCGTCCCGCGACGGCTTTTTTTTGCTATATGTTGGTTTAGGTAGACGGTGGTTAAAAATTACTTATTACAAAAATATATTTTTGAAATTATAGTGAAACATTTCATTCGTGTTTCTTATTATTACTAGAGTTATAATTTATTTGTATATTTCATGAGTTCAAGTATATTCTAAAAATAAACGCTGCCTATAACAATAAAATTATTCCATTTCCAGTTTTCTTAAGTTCTCAACATTCTGCGATTTATGCTTGACTGCTTACACTGACATAAACAAGAATTTACTTAAATCACTTCTCCTTATCATTAATTTTAATGAATACAATAGGATGTTGTCACAACGACAAAAACTATGCGACGAGCGGGTTATCTTACAACGACACAAGTTTAAGTTTAATAGGTTGCTAAATTAATCACACACATCCTCACATACACCTTGCAGAGAATGTAATGTATGAAAGCAGAGAAATTTCTCTGTGCTGCACATCCGTTTCCTTTGCTAATTGGTTAGTTTGTTCTCTTGACAACCAATCTACGCAATAAATGTTAAGAGGACAATGCAAATACAGGTTGGTACATAAGCAGTGGCGTAGCTAGAAATTTTGGGGCCTTAGGCAAAACTTAAAATAAGTATATATTTGGGTTGAGATAGCATTTTTCTTTGCAATGCTTTAATACCTTCTTTTGCTCAAATATCAAAAACATAGAAAAAACAAATGATTATCACAAATAAAACAAGCTAGTTTTGGTTAGATTGCGTATGCGCATTTGATATTTGATGTCAATATTATACTGCATACAGGGAAATACGTGCATATTGTATAACAAGTGCACAAAATAAGCGATTCGCGCGAGGCGATGGCTGCATGCAACTTAGCCAAGTGCTAATCGCTTTGCGCACCTGACAGTCTATATTTTTGGTCCAATTTGCACAAAAGGGCCTAATTTTTGCCCGTTTGCACAAAGTGGTTCATTTCTTAACAGTGCGAATAGGCCGTGCTCAAAGTCTTTCAGCGTGCGCAAAGTGCGATGCGATTTTCCGCACGGCTCTTTTACTTTGCGCACGGCCTGTTCGCACTGTTAAGAAATAAATCACTTTGTGCACGTAAAACAGGCACGAGAAAGGTCACTTTTTGGACAAGTTGGACAAAAAAGAATTCATTACACAGCACTGGAATTAACAACAAACAAGATAGGCTGCAGTTGCATACAATTTTATTTCTAATTTTTATATTATTCGAAAAGAAGATGTAAAACTTTTATAAATAACATAATATTATTACTTTTCTAATATTAAAAAATCAAAAGGTGTGGGCCCTTAGGCATTGCCTAGTCTTGCGTATCGAAAGCTACGCCTCTGTACATAAGCATACATATTAAGTGTGTTTTACACTCTGCAATAAATATATAATTATTATAAGCTTTTGGCAGTAATATAATACAAGTACAAAATAGGTAACAATAATTACAATTTTTAAATAAATGATCCATAATTGGTCGAGATCACGGTTTTCCAACCATTTTATAGCTTCTATAGTTACATTTCCTTCATATAAAGGAAGTGCCCGATAATGCTCTAAGGACATTCAATTACTATATATTTTATTGTAAAGTGACACTTTTCAAGCACTAGTGCGTTAAAAGTAAGTATAGGCGTTGTTACGCAACATACACATTCGGTTAATTTACCTGTCAAGGAGATAATAGGTCAAAATAAGAAATTTTTCAGGAACTCGAATTTGTTCCACTTATACACTGCAAATGAAAAAGAGCAATAACAATATTTGAAGATGCCTGTACTCTTACAATCAGTACCTATTATGAGAAATAGCACTAACATTTTGGTTGTAGAAAAAATATTTTATGCAACTTGTATGTAAAATAGTATTTTTATCTCGTGCTAATTTCCACATTCGGCTGCGCACTCAACCAAAAAAGTACTACTTCATGCACTTGTTGCATAAATAACTATTATTCATTTGGCCGCGAACTTTTCAAATGACCGTTCTATATTATATAGTTTTATTTATTGTTATAAATTATTTCATCAGGATTTAAAATAATTGACATGTGAAATACGAAAAGTAAAAAAAAAAAATATTGGCTTTCTTGGTTTTACTAGAAATTTTGCATTTACCCGATGAAAAAAAAAAAAATCAATAATAAAAATCTGTGGCCAACGCCATTTAATTTTTAGTAATTTAAATACTTATCTACATATTTACTTTACTTGCCGTCAAATAAATATGGACTAGAGATTTCTACAATGTTACCAATTCCATTGGTCATGTTAAATTTGCTAAGTTATGAAGAAACGGCACCACCGCAGGGAAAGGGACAGGGTGCGGATAAATGAAAAAATTGAGCATCAGTCCCTATTTATTTGACGGCGAGTATAATGCTGCAAACTATATCAAGTTCCTTTGCATAACTATTGTTCTATTTACTATTTTCTTTTTATAACGTTACCATTATTAATTTGAAATGATTAGTTTTTTGACAGTGACATTTATTAGTCAGTTACATTTGAAATATGAACTGTGTTACGAAGAAATTGTGCTTATCTTTAAAACATAGGCTCCGGGATTTATAAAATAGAATATTTTTTAAAATTTATTTCTGAAAGAAAAAGTATTAATATTCAATAATTTTAATTTTAACATAAATGATGAAAAATTACGTTTAAAGATATTTTTTGAAGAAAAACTATTTTGAGCTTCATGTAAAGTGCCAATTCTGGATATTCGATTTACACCAAAATCTAATAGCTTCTTTCTATATTAGAGTAGGGCCGAAATACATAAGGTTTCAAAATTTTACGAAAGGTAGTATTTGATTTAGATCGTCACACACACACACACACACACACACACACACACACACACACACACACACACACACACACACACACACACACACACACACACACACATACAAACACTATTACATATGTTTAATATTTGCGCTCCGTTTAAATCCAGAAGAAATACAATTAATTTACTTACCGCATCGCATACCTACCTAATATAACAAATAACAGTTGCCCAAATAAGTTTTAAAGCTACGCAGCTTTTCTTATATAGACAGTTAACCTGTGTAATTACTGTAATTTGTGGTTTGTATCAGTTACTGTTGTGTTTACACTCGGATCATTAGAGTGCACAAATGAGTTAGAAGCACAATGTTACTGTAATAATTATTATTTGACTGCGTCTATGGAATATCACGATATGAGCATTTCTTTCCCTTGCCCGTCAAGTCAAGATTGGTGTCCCACACTATACACCCACAGACAACATTGTGAAAATGTTAAAATCGGATTCCAGGGATGTTAAATCATGGTCATTTACCAAAACCTCGATATACGAATTTTAATATGATCTCTATAACTTCCTAGCGGGAGATAAAAATGAAGAAGGAAATGATATTATGCTTAAAAAATAAGGTTAGAACTTTTTAGATTCTTGCTAGAAACGGAAAGAATATATAAATATTTGGCTTCTAGATTGCAAATAACTTGATTATTTGTAGAAAGAAGTGTTCATTGACAACATTAATTGTTTAGAAAGATATTTACAAGAAAAGAAATATATCTTTTCAATAAAATAATAAAAAAATATATTGTTCCATAAAAAAAAAAACATTTTATTTCATATTTTGAGAATCGCATATTCTGGGTGCGGCAAAACACTCTCCCTAGTTTTGAAGATTAATTTAAAATATCTGATGTGGCCAACACATGACCTCCCGCCAATTCCATTTTTTAAAATAGCAGTGAGCTTTAAGTAAAGTATCATTTCCGGTTAATCGTAAATAAAAACTAATTTGTTGTCCAATAAATAGAAAAGTCTGTAATACGAAATTTTGGATTGTTTTATTGTTTTTCCTCAAAAATTTGTTAGAGCTCCAAATTAAGTACTACATCCGATTTATCATATATGGTTAAAATCTAATATGTTGTTTCAAATTATATATGAGTTTTAAATACCAAATTTGAGAAGTTTTGGAAGGAAAAATCGTCACACACGTACATTCTTATAAAAATCAGCATCATCTTCTAGGTGCTCTAAAACGCAATCTTTGTAAATTCTTCGCCGTACATAATCCATTTCGTAAATGTGTAGTTGTAAATTAATATTAATTTATAGTGCTGCAAAAATAGTAATTAGCAAATTTAAATCAGATCATCCTGTACATCTAACATTTATGTATGATGGAAAATATATTATTTTTACAAACCTTAATAAAATATTTTACTATTATATTCTCATTAACACGGTTTCATTATTAATTTTAATATAATTGCTGCCTGTCAGTAACATTTGTTTAAATATGTCAAACCTGTCATTAAAATTATGATTTTGTTTGACGCATAGGCTAGGTGATACATGTAAATAAATTATATTATATATTCATATTTAAAGTTATTTAGAGTTATTTACTAATTGTTATTATCGTAGAATTGAAGATTAAACCATTATATTCCATTTTAATTAGTAAAAGTTGCTAAAAAATTATATTCAATGAATTTTTTACAAGAAAAACTGTTAAAAGCTTGTATAAATGATACTTCCGGTTATCCGATATACACTAGAAACTAATGAGCTCTTTCCACATTAGTATAGTGTGGGTATACAAAATTTCAAAATTTTCTGATTGATAGTATTTGAGTAATCGTGTCCACACGATCCACACACACACACACACACACACACACACACACACAAATAGATAATAAATATTTTGTAAAAAACGTTAATTTAAATAATAAAAAAATAAATAAATTTTTCTGATTGATAGTATTTGAGTAATCGTGTCCACAAGATCCACACACACAGACACACACACACACACACACACAGACACACACACAGACACACACACACACAGACACACACACACACACACAGACACACACACACACACAGACACACACACATACATACCTACAGACATCATTGTAAAAATGTTAAAATCGGATTCTGGGGACATCAAAACGTGCTTATTATATAAAATCTCTATATGCTATTTTTAGCACGATCCCTATACCTCCCTTACCTAGGGTAGCGGGAGGTAAAAAGTATCGAAGATATAAAATAGTTATGTAAGGATTAAGGGCAGTAAGTGCTTGCTAACGATAAAGGATGATTTTAGAGATCGAAACGAAGTCGAGCTCTCCAATACATCCGATACCGGTAGAAGAGCACTTTTTGACAGCAATGCTTGTTACGTTTTTTGCACGATCGACGCACAAAATTAATAAAAATAAGATTAGAAAATTATTTTGACATTAAAAAGTTTTGGTTGTCATTTGTAAATAAGCGTTGATCGTTGTTTTTATTTACTTACCGACTCCGATTCCTGATCGGTAAGTGAATCACATCACATATTAAGCACTAATTTGTTAATAAACCTTAATGACATGGAAACCCAATCGGTAAAGATAAAAACCTGATCGTGTAAAATAGCTATTTTTAGCACAAGTGAGGAAAGTGTGTGCACCAACTGGACAAGTGCTAAACTTGATTTTTTCCACAATCTTGAAATATAATAAAATATAATAAAAAACGAAACATTATGCTTTTTTATTAATGAAAAACTCAACAGTACATATGCTTATAACTGAATTTAATGTAAAGTTAACTACAAAAAATTATTGTTCCTACATGTAGAATAGTAGATATTTATTGTACAATTTGTAACTCTATCAAATTTTTTCACTTCTGACGTAGAATATTATAGGCTTGTGTATTTTGCTCACTTGTCAAGAAATTTATTTACTTTGCTCACTTGTTATTCAACGTGCTACTTTGCTCACTCTTTTAGGTTAAATAATAATGAATTTTGCTAACGATTGTGGGAAAAATTAATTATCACATTCTGAACATACTTGGGAAGTAAATGGTGTCTGTCATTGTCCAATCACTGTTCCACGCGATTTATGAAATATCGCATAACTCTTTTGAGCATTTCTTATGGTATATGGCAAATTTTTGTGCTGATTTCTTCCTTTAGGTTTTATAGGTTCCTTAGACGATGTTTATAAACATCAGCTTTGAGATAAGCCCTCAGACGGACTGTAGCCTTTCAGGGAACATTTCCTTCGAAAACTCTTGCTATGTGGACCGTGACCCCGTCCCGCTGAAACCAGACATTCTCCAGATCATGTATTTCTTGGGGCTAAAAAATTCTGCAAGTTGACGATAACTGCCCGATTTTTCTTCGTCGACATTTTCGGGATTTCAAGCTGCCCACGGTTGTCCACGTCAATTCCTGACTACAGATTCTTTTTCCCTAAAGTTTTTACTCACAATGTATTGAATTTTCGGAATTGTTTGGCGAATGGGAATAGTTCCTAGAAAGGAATGCACGCTGGATGGCGGTTACCGATCCGTTTTGGTGGATGTACCCATCCATGGCAAAAGCTTGCTGCTCGTTCATCCACATTATGTTTAACACTGATGTTTACCTCCCGCTACCCTAGGTAAGGGAGGTATAGGAATCGTGCTAAAAATCGTATATAGAGATTTTAGTGAATAACCACATTTTGATGTCCCCAGAATCCGATTTTATCATTTTTACAATGATGTCTGTAGGTATGATATATATAAGTATATATAAAAAAAAAGTAAGTAAATAGAAAATTTAAATATATATTTAGTAAATTTCTTTATTTATGTTTAGTTTAATATTAAATGTATATATATATATATATATATATATATATATATATATATATATATATATATATATATATACATGTGTGTGTATGTGTGTTTGTCTGTCTGTCTGTATGTGTCTGCACAGAAAAAAAACCATCTAAATTGTAGTTGAATTAACAATTTCAATTAACATATCTTTAATTTTTAGTCTCCTAATATGTTTTCATTAAATTGTCTAAGTTGATTTAGTTAAATTTTCTAAATTTGTAGTAACAAATTATAGTAAAATTAAATACAAAATTAGATTAAATGACTACATTTAATATTAAACTAAACATAAATAAAGAAATTTACTAAATATATATTTAAATTTTCTATTTACTTACCCAATTTATTGTAGAACAAAAATAATGATGCCAAAATATAGTAAAATTAAATAAAATAAGTAATTAAAATAACTATTTGCATATTTAAATTAACTTTTTTACAAAATATTTATTATCTATTTGTGTGTATGTGTGTGTGTGTGGATCGTGTGCACACGATTACTCAAAGACTATCAATCAGAAAATTTTGAAATTTTGTATACCCACACTATACTAATGTGGAAAGAGCTCATTAGTGTCTAGTGTATATCGGATAACCGGAAGTATCATTTATACAAGCTTTTAACAGTTTTTCTTGTAAATAATTCATTGAATATAATATTTTAGCAACTTTTACTAATAGAAATTGGATATGATGGTACAACCTTCAATTCTACGATAATATAATTTAGTAAATAACTTGAAATAACTTTAAATATTACATTATAAAAAAAATATGTTTTTTTGTACATCATTTTGCTTATGCGTCAAACAAAAACATAATATTTAATATTTTAATAATAATTTTGACATATTTAAACAAATGTCACTGTCAACAATTACATTGAAATTAATAATGAAACGTGTTAATAAGATTGTATTGAATCTAATGAAATTAAGGTTAGTAAAAATAATATATTTTCCATCATACATAAGTATTAGATGTGCAGGATTTATTTATTCGTATCTGCATTAAGTACATTTCTATAAATTAAATTCTTGTTTGATGTAATGTCAAGACATGTTCCAGGCAAAGCTCTTTCTTCATCAGACATGTAGTGCAGTTGCGGAAAGATTAGCCGGCACTCATGTACCGTTGTCCAGGGGACGCCCGAACGTATTCTCACAATGTGCAGGATGATCCGATATAAATTTGATATGTTTGCAACACAAAAAATCAAACAGCTGTGAATAAGCACGTGTTAACAAAGTGTCATATATTAGTTTACAACTACACATTAACGAAATGATCATGTAAACAAATAGATATATGTAAAGGAACTTAATATATAGTTCATTCATTTCCTTTATAGGCACCATTCCCACATTTTTACGACCTCCGCTAGCTTCTTCTAATTTGATACATTTTGTGTAATTAAATCAAATTCGTATCTCTTCAAATAAAAAAGTTAGCAATAGTGAGTAAGATGATTGAGACAACCTGTATAGTGTAAAACACATTCAATAAGTTGAGATAAACCAGATATCCCAATACATAATAATACATTTGAAACTGACTTCGATACTTGTGACTTGTGACAACTTATTCGGTGTGACATTCACGGTACCTTTATATACAAATTTATATGGAAGTGTCATTTATGTAGATTTTTGATAAGGTTAAAGTTGAAAATAAAAATCGCATGTAAAAAGTATCGTGTCAATCACTACAAAAATTTAGTTGCGATAAATTTACCACCAAAGATGTAGGTACGTATAACCTTTTTTTACTGTCTGGGTCGCATTAATTTTTCAACCGGATAAAAAGATGTGTGACATGTGTTTAATTAGTAATTGTATTTTAAAAAAAGGAATATGGTTTTTACGCCACGATGTCGTTTGAAAAGTTTTTATAAAAAGATTGCTATATTCACCGAACTAAATCAAAAATCTGAATGTTCCATTTTTGTAAATCTGAAAATCATGTTGGTGAATTCTATAAACTAATTACTTATATTTGAATATACTTAACATATATGTTCAATTTATCGGCATAAACTGTCATGTACATACATATTTTCATGATTATGTACTCCTACTACTTATTATATAAAATATCATTGTTCCATTATTAAAATCTATATATTTTTTCACATTTACTTTCTGTAATGTTTTTTCACTTTTGTCTTTGTTTGTTTGATCTATATTTTGTTTTATTTTAAATATCATGTTCGCTTATTCATTTTTTGTTATAATTTTATATATTCCCTTTTGTCCTGCTCTGAAATTGGATTTATTTATAGAGCAGTGTTAATATGTATATCCAGGTGTAGGCTAACAGATTTTTAAATTTATTTTAAAAATTTAAGGAAATCAATAAAAACTATTGAAGATTCAATAATATGTAGTTTTTACACTTACACATCACGAAAAATGATACCTATATAATAGTATATTAAAGAACAAGTTGTATAAGGCATGTTTTTTTCGCACGCGTCAAAATTTAGAAAACGAGCTTTGGCGAGTTTTCTAATTGACAAGTTCGAAAAAAGTCTTATAAAATGAGTTCTTTATACTATTTTTTATATTTTGCGCCTTCTACATACTAAAATATAAAAAAAACTGCTAATATTAAACCGAGTTAATTTAGGGAAATTAGTAAGTGAAATGTTGTAGTTGGTAACACTGAATTGACCAAATTCAATTATTATTTAAAGGTTAATGTCATTCCATATATACGAACAAATTTAAGTAAATTAAAAATTGAAAAAAACTGTAAAAA